>JAGDQP010002804.1:0-30804 GCA_022664845.1 Lepisma saccharinum
GCTACCAATAGTGATGGTTCTTCCAAACGGGACATGATATATTCTTTAAGATGTTCGTAGAAAACATTTGGATGAAACTTTTTGTCTCCATCTTCTTTCACTGCCATTTCCTCCTCTGATTCTTCAATTTTTAATATTTCTGTATTCTCCGTTTCAACATTAGTTTCCTCAGCGTTCCTGTTATGTCTTTTTTTGTATAGTCTTGGTATCCAAGATTTCCATCCTTTTCTTTTCTTGTGCACTTCTTCATCCGTTCTTTTCCCTGTTGTTGGTCTCTCTTCCGCACTATCGTATCCATCCGTGTTAACCTGTGTTACATCCTTGTTCTCCACAACTTCGTGGGTCTCCTCCTCGGTGTCTTCTTCTATCAGTTCCGTTGTGTCCTTTATCGTATTCCAAATCCTCTTGACATTTTCATATAGTTGTCTGTCCTGTACTATCATTTCAAAACCAACACTCTCGGTGTCATGTTCCCATTTCTTCAATGTTGTTAATACCTCTTGAGGGTCCGCCCCCCAGAGCCCCATCCCTATGGCTGGTACAATTATTTTTAATCTTTGGTCTTGTTTGATTGCCGAGAGTAGATCTAGCGTTAGTTCCAGATCTTCTTGGAACTTTTCCCTGGACGACTTTATATTAATAATTTTACAGTTGTATCGATTTCTTGAAAGATAGACTTCTATTCTTTTGTTGTCTTCTAATTTTATATTGAAATATTCCAGCTTTTCGAGATTAAAGTCATCATGTGACAAAGCCACCGTCTGGGCAAAGCCCCTAGGGAAGGTAGCTAAATCGGGATTCATATAATGGAGTATTATTTGTTCCTCTTGGTCCATGTTAATGTATCCTTGCTTTATCGAGAGGAATTCTTTCATTGTTTCTGAGTTATCTTTTGTTATCCAGTTGCGAAAGATTTCAATTTTCTTATTATTGTTGAATTCCAAAAGCCTCTCAGAACTTCTCCTCTTTCTGCATGGGGGGTTCTTTTTCTTAGAGATTGGTGATTCTATTATTTCGACTTGAACTGGGTTACAATCCATAATCGAAACGGTCTATAACTCTCTGCAACGCTAGTTTATACTGTGGGCATTCTTGTTGGCTTTTAGCCCCACACAGCTTCTTCCTCGAATTGTAAGGAATACATATCTTCTGGTCCTTATCCATACACTCCTGTTTCTTATGGCCTTTTCCACCACAGGCCCCACAACGCGCGTCATTTCTACAATGAGCCGCGATGTGTCCGTATTCATGACAATTCAGACAGGTTGTCACAACCAGGAAATCTTTGACATTTGTGGCTTCGTAGCCAATATATACCCTAGGGTTTCTTAATATGGTTTCCCTGACATGTTTGGGTACCTCAAACACAAGATGATACCTATCTTGGTTCTTGGGACCCGTCTTAAATCTGGGCCTAACCAGTTGTTTCTGTTCATCAGTTAACTCATGTAAGTTTCTATCAATAAGTTCCTCGATTGCCTCGTTTTCCTTGATCTCTGATGGTATATTATAAACTATCATGAGAGGGTTGCGTTTGCTGCTCTTGTTGGTAAGATCGAAATTCTGGATCATACCTGGATGCTGTCGAATCCTTTCCTCGTCTTGCGCTGTTGCCATCTGTAGGATGAGTGCCGTTTTTGTTTGGATTATTTGAAAATTTATCCTGTCTTGTCTGCTCACTGTCCTAGTCAACCTCATCCTTGTATCCTTGAGGCTTTCACCCTCCTTTGGTTTAATGACTATAGTTGGTCTAGAGTTTCGTTTGTTTGACTCTATCAAACGTGTCTTCTCCGGGATTTTAGTAGTGTCTCTCTTTAACATCTCTGCAAAACTCACTACTGGTTTTGCTGTTACACTCGGTCCTTTTGTTGCCTTTAGGCTACCGTTCTCAATGCATAGCTTTTTGATTTCCTCTTCTAATTGCCGCATTTTTTCGTCGATATCGATTTTTCTCTCTTCCAGTTGGCCGTTCATGATTTCCAGCTCCTTGATGCGTAGGCTTCCTTCAATAGCCTCCTCTTTCAATTCATTATTAGTTCTCTCCTGTCTGTCCAGTTCATGTTCCTTCTCCTCCATTTTGGTTTGGAGTTGGGCCAGTTTGATTTCACAACTTCTGAGCCTTTCATTTTCCTTTTCTAACTTAGCTTGACTTTTTTCCAGCTCAACTATTCTTCCCTCTAAGAACGCCTGTCGTATTTTCAGGTCCTCCATTTCCTTCTCCTCCTTTCTTCTCTTGGTCATCTCTTCATCCTCTTCCAGTATTCTTTTTCTCTTTGTTGTGTCCTCAGGTACTAGGGCTGGTGTGCTTTCCTCCGCTTCCCGGTCAATAGCCAATTTTCTGATATTCCTTAACGACTTTGGAGTGCCATCTTTGTCCTTTTGGGTTTTCTCCCATTCCGCGTAAACTTCTTCGATTATGCTCTGCTTCAGTTCCCTGTCTTCCTTGTTGGATCTTGTTTTGCCGACGTTCTTTTTCATCTTACTTTGGAACCGTAGATGAAAGGGATTGTTCTGAATATCGCGTATGTCTGAGGCTGGGCTTAGCCATTCAGCTTCATATTTCTCCAGGCCCGACCTAGAGAAGTCCGCAAGTTCGGGTTTCTTAGCCATTTCCGATTTCGCACGCTCGCGCACAAACCACAATAATACACGAAGTTTAGTGTTTATACACTACAGAAGACAATTGGCGCATCCCCGGAACCGCAGATCAGGACACACGATACCCGAGAGACCGCAGACCCATGGGGGAAAAGGGGGTGGATTTTGTGGGGGGAGCACCCCCCAAAATGTTCACGGCCGAATTCTGGGTCGAAAACACTTTGGGGGAGGGGGAAGAGGTGGGGGAGGGATAAGGGGGACCCGCCCCAAAACGTTCACGGCCGAACCTTGGGTCGAAAACATTCCGGGGGAGGTTGAGGGTGGGATAAGAGAGCCCCGCCCCAAAATGTTCACGGCCGAATTCTGGGTCGAAAACACTCCGGGGGAGGGAAGGGGGGAGGCGGGATAAGGGAGACTCGCCCCAAAATGTTCGCGACCGAACCCTAGGCCGAAAACATTCCGGGGGGGTCAATGGCCCCCCCATGTAAGGTCAACGACCCCCCAAAACATCACGTACCCATCACCAACGGTCCCGAAGATACAGACCTCTTAGCCCTCCATGTTATTTATATAGGCACTGCACAAAGACCTTAGAATTTTCACTGTGGAGGAACCGGGACTAAGGAAATGTATTTTCTTGCAACAAGTTGAACTCTCAAGGACGCCGGATGTTCTCGGTCAATGATACTCTGTTGATATGTAGATCTTAGAGCCAACGTGGATGTAGTCTCTTTATTCCCATATGATTAACATTGGAAATTTTTTTGGTCTTAATATCTTCTACAGAAAAAATCGTTCAAGGTCCGTACCTTCAAGAAACGTTCTACTTATGCTTATGAACAAATCTGTCTACGTACTTTTTTGGTCCACTCCGTTTCTCCTCATGAAAAAATCACTCGAAACACGGAGCACTCGCGCACACGTCTATCCAGCTTCAAAGCCTACACTCAAGTCATCCCAACAAGACTCCAACCATGCAAGAACCAGTTAGCTTGCTAGTTCTCAAGTGACGCCCAATTCATTCTGTCCCATAGAATGACTGGCTCTATGGCGCCAAAGCCTTCCCAGGCTTTGACTGGACGGGCAGGTCACGAACAGCATGACCTGCCTAATTCGAGCAATGCAGCGATCTCTCCCAACTCCACTCGGTAGACTCTCACTAACCTCTCTTCTCCCTTCTCCTTTGCTTTCGCTGTATTTATGTCAAAAGCGGAATTACAGAAATTTCTTCCGTGTTGAAGCAACGACCCTGGCGTGACAGTACAAATGGTTTCATGTCTGAGCTAGAAACAGTGGCGGCTTCGAAGTGTGTTATCCCATTCTGTCGACAATATTTCTTCACTATCTGTTCCCAAGTTTCACCACGTTGCCAAACTATTCTATGTAATAAATACCCTAAGTCAACGATGTAAGTCATTGACATACTTCGACCATATAAGTCAGATTCTGGTTTTGAATAACATTCCAGGACAAGAATGAGAGCGGACTTCCCTTATCCTTTTCTAAGGACACAGCTTTCAAGCATTGCTGGAGGTCGAACTGCAAGTTCGAAATTAAGATAAGAAGCCAATTCCTTATCGGAGCGGATAATGCAGAGCGTACGATGGAAAAGTTGTGTATGACTTACATCAACATCATCTCGTCTAATTTCAATGCCCTTTTTTATATAGTAACGAAGGTTTTGACTGAGTGTTTCGTCTTATCAAATAGTTTTCATACTAACTATGGACTTAATTGCACAAAGACAACTTCTCCCGTATAATCATAGTTCACACTGGGTGTAACAACAAACCCAGTAGCAAGCGATATTAAATCCGACGAATCTTTGTGAAGAGAGGATTGTGTAGAGGCGTGTAGGCGTGAGTTGCATCTTTAATTTTCATTGATGCTCGGAGATCCACGTGTTGATGCGAAGCCGTAGCAAAGACCCCGGAAAAATTCTCTGACCTCACAGACTTTGATCGTAGCTGACAGATGCTATTCATTTACCAGTAGTAGAATTACTTACACATCTTCCACGTGTCAGATAACCAGTGTATTTCATTGAGCGCAGCTGTATAATTCTGCTAAACTTCGTATTTTATACAGTAAAACCCCAAATAACTGGACCAACTTTTCTGTTACTTGGACACCTACATTTTAAAATGTATAGTACTGTAATTATGATATGTATGGATCAAGAGAGATAAGAGTGTCAAAATTTGAACTTTGGAACATGAAACGAGAGAGATAAGCAAAAGAGAGAGAAACAAAAACTCTACTCTTTGAACTTTAAAGTATAAATCAAAAGAGAAACAAAATTTAAACCTAGAAGCATGAATCAAGAAAGATTAATAAAAGGAAGAGAAACAAAATTTGAACTTTGAAGCATGAATCAAAAGGTACAAGCAAAAGAGAGACAAACAAGAAGATAAGGGAGAGAGATAAACATGAGTCTAGAGATAAGGATGTCAACATTTGGACTTTGAAGCATAAATCAAGAGAGAGAAACAAAATTTAAACTTTGAACCATGAATCAAGAGCAATAAGTAAAAGATAAACTGTAGCATATATTGTAACATGGTCGCACTTTTCCAGACACGGCGGCGCAAGTCATGACGTCATCTCATGAATTAATATCAACATTTGAAATTTGGAACATGAATCATGAAAGATGAGACAATTCAAACTTTTAAAACATGAATCAAAAGATAAAGGGTGTAGTATATATTGCAACATGTTCGCTCTTTTAAAGCCCCCTGACATCACGAAGTTAATCACCCTTGACGTAAGCACGGGAAGTGAGTGTGAAGTAAGTGTAGGGAGTGATTCTGACGTAAGCACGCGGAGTGAGTGTGATGTAAGTTCAGAGAGAGTATGATGAGAATTTTAGTGGAGTAAAACTCCTCTAAGTATGTTAAGGGAGTAATACCACGTGGTAATACTTCTACAGTATGAGGTGTTATTAATGTATTATTTGCTTCTCCAGATATACTATGTAGTTCATGATTGCATAAAGATATAAGGGTTAGTAGAAATCTTCCCTCTTCCCCTGTAAAAACTTACATGATCCTATAAAATGCCAGAAGATTGTAGTTGTCTAAAGGGTCTTCTTTCTCTCCGTCTCTTCCCACGTACGTGGGGTCGACGTTTCTGATAAGTCTTCTCCACAAAGTCCTGTCCTGAACTCCGAACTTCTTCCCCTGGCAGACTTTTCTCTCCGAGATTATTCTTAACCCTATCTGATAGATTATTGGAATGTCTTTAATCGATTTGGTAGATGTCACTTGCTATTTTTAAAACACATTGTCATTCTATCGAATATAATATATTCTTGAGATTATTGTGAATGATACTCTCTTGTATGGATTAAGAATATTAATGTACTGTATCTCTGAATCTTTGCTTTTATGGTAGAAGACAAAATATGTATATTAATCTCTTGAATATTGTTAATATTCAAAGAAGAAATCTGTATCGTTAAATATTGTGCATTTAGAAAAGTACCGGTAAGTTATCAAATGGAGAAGAAATATGTATCAGAGATTGGATATTGTAAAACACCGCTGTCTAGGTTAACAAACTATTTTGGAAAGTTATGTTTACGTTCATATGTTATGTTCAGAATTACGTTTAATGAAATAAATAAGTATTATAGTTATCAATAGTGGTCCAGATTCTCTGAAGTTAAATGAATATCAAATGGAAGTTCTGGGCTGGAATAGAGATATTGAAAGTAAGGTTTATGGAACTGAGTGCAAATCTCGGTTATCTCAATTTAGTGTGTAACAGAATTAGCAACAGGCATTTTTCTTAATTTTGACACTATCCATCCATTTCCTCTTTGGCCTCCCCCTACCTCTCTTGCCCTCCATTTATATTATTATTACTCTTCCGGCTATATAATCATTTGTTTTTCTCATTACATGTGCATATCACTGTAGTCTTCTTTCTTGTATCATCTTAGATAACTCTACAACCTTGAGTGTTCTTCTTACTCTAATATTTCCCACTGTCTCTTCTTATTATCCCACACATCCAGCGTAGCATTCTCATTTCGATAACATCTAATCTCTCTTATTGTGCTATCTTTATTGGCCATGTATCTGCTCCGTACATTATTGATGATCTAACCACTGTCTTGTAAACCATCCCTTTATTCTTCACCGTGATTTTGCGGTCGCAGAGAACGCCACATATTTTCTTCCAATTTCACCATCCCTCTTGAATTCTGCGTGTTATTTCAAAGTCCAAATCGCCATTCCCAGCAATAAATGATCCCAAATATTAAAAACCTTTCACTTTATTCAATCGTTCTTGCAACATCACTTCTCCATTTTCTTCCCCGTTAAATTCAAGATATTCAGTTTTCTTTCTACTAATCTTTACGTCTCTGTCCTCCAGAGACTTCTTCCAAATCTCTACTTTTTTTTCAAGTTCTTCCCTATTAGTATTGCATAGTGCAATATCATCGGCAAACATCATACACCAGGGAGCTTCATCTCTCACATCCTGAGTTATAACGACTATGACTACGTTGAAGAGGTATGGGCTTAAGGCAGTGAACTCTGTTGTAAACCAACCATAACAGGGATTTGGTGTGTTAATCCCACAGTACTTCTTACCTGAGTTCTAGCTCCTATATATATATATATTTATATATATATATATATATATATATATATATATATATATATATCTTGAATTATCCGTACAGGCGTACACATCTCTGGCACTCCTTTCTCCCTCAAGCATTTCCATAACCCCTGACGTGGTACTGTGTCGTAGGCCTTCTCCAGATCAATAAAGACCATATGTAATCAGTTTTTGCTTTTCCTGATGCTTTTCCATAGTTTGTCTTATAAAAGTTACATCCGTTTACTTTTTCCTGACATGAATCCAAATTGTTCTTTTCCTATCGATGTTTCTTTTCGTAATCTTCATTCTACAATTTTCTACAAAATCTTCTTCGTATGCGACATTAGTTTGATTCCTCTATAGTTTCCACAGTCTTGTACATCTCACTTCAACTTTAAAATTGGTATAGTAACTGTTGTCCATTGATTCGGCATTATTTTCCTGTTCATATTTTTTTTTTGCATTAGATCCAGGCCGGAACTTATGGTTCAAGGCGCCCTGAGCATAGTAAATTTTGGCGCCCCCATTATAAGTGAAATACTACAAACCTTTTCAACGACACTTCGAACACCTTCATATCCCTAGTAGTCGCTCGGTTGAAAATTGCCCTCTCCCTTTCTCGGGACCCACATCTGCGATCTTGATTATCTATACGGGTTTGAACTCGACTCGCCGATACCTTTCCAACGACACCTAAGGCATCTTCCTAGTGTTTGTAGTTATAGAGATGAAAGTTGCCCAACACGGAGATCTGGATGAATGATACAAGTATGAACTCGCCTCACCGAGACCTTTCCAACGTCACCTCAACAATCTTAACTAGTAATTCCTGAGTTGTCGACAGTCAGACGGACGGACAAAGCGATAGTATAAGGCTTCACAGGACTTGGTGCTGAAACCTAAAACGGGCCACACAGCAATAATACGTGTAAAAACTAATTTCGAAGAGAAAATTTGGTCTATACTGGTTTAGACTGGGAATGAACGATCGAGATTAACTGTCCCTTCCGCTTCCAGGCTTCACAAATTAATTATTTTAATGCCATTCAACAGCTCTGTTTTCACGTGGCACTTATTTAAGATACGCTGTTGTGTTTAGCACTCTTCATGCGGTAGCTGTTTCGATAGTGGCGTTTCTGTGTTAGCGTGAGGACCAACAGTATTTTGTCGCCCACTCTGTTCGGGCTGTATTTGTTTTGTCGCGGTCTTTTGTGGCAACCGTGTTCAGTCGTGTAATCACCTTGATTACCACCCCGACCAGTGTTAATCTTCCATGATGCCTGGTGGTAGTAATAATTGCGCACCCAAAATTTGGGGCGCTCTGGGCCCAGACACAGTGGGCCTATTTATAAATCCATGCCTGATCAGATCCCATACCTTCTGGTCACAAATCCTTTGACGCTTCAACTGGTATGCAGTCAGGGCCTGTATCTTTTCCAGTTTTCATTTTCTTTAATGCTTTCTCTACTTCTTACCAGCTTATTCGTGATGTTGGCCCAAGATTTGGAGTTCCATCGCTAATAACTTTTTCCTCGGATTTTCTTCATTTAGGGGCGTTTCGAAATATTCGGCCCATCTCTCTTTGATTCTGTCTTTATCGGTAAGCACTAATCCTTGAACATCCTTAATTTATCTAATATGGGTAATATACTTTGTTACCTTGTCTCTGGTTTTTGCTAACTTGCATAGTTTCTTCACTCCATCTGGTGTTTCAAGTTCGTCTTACAGATCATCCAAGGCTTGCGCTTTTGTTCTAGCTACTGCCCTCTTTGCTTCCTTATTAATCACTTTGAAGCTACATTTATCCTCTTCTTTTCCTTAAACATTCCGTCTGGTTTTAGCTTTTCTCTTCGCTTCTTGGACATCCTCATTCCACCACCACGTCTCTTTTCCTGTAGGGGCTCTTTCCTGAAGTTCTGCTCAAATCTTTGTCTGCAGCCGTTAGCATGATCCTACTGTTTACATTTCACTATTCTTGCACATCCTCTTCATGAAAATTTATTCTTTCCATAATCTTTTCCCTGCATAATTTTATTAGTATTGCCTATTTCAGTCTCCACCATACAATTTTAGATTCTCCATTTCGTGGCTTCCTATTATTTCTACTTGCAAACTCCCAATCCGCACTCACCACTCTTGTGTTGCGGGGCCACGCTTTCACCGTTTATTACCCTGCAGTTCTTAATTTCCTTAAGATGTTGCCTTTGGCGGATGAAATCGATTTGACTTTCTTTTCCACTACTTTTATAAGTTAAAAGATGCCACTTCCTTTTCTGAGAAAATGTATTGCTAATTGCCAGATTGAATGCCGTTGCATAGTTCATTACTCTTTCTCTTTCTTCGTTCCTATTTCCTACAACCGAACCTATCCATTGTGATTGCTCTCAATGCTTTCTCTGCTTTTGCCTACATGTCCATTCAAGTCACCGCTCACAATTACTTTTTCCTCTGTGGGTACGCTGCGAAGTTAACGGTCCAAATGCTCCCAGAATTCTATCTTCTCTTCTTTCTCGCTGCCGACTTGCGAAGCATAAGCATTACGCGCACACTATGTTGATCATTCCATCCATGCATATCCTGATACTCATCAGTTATCACTCTGTCGCTCATTCTATTCACAGTTATTGCACTATCTTTAAGATCTCTTGAAAGAACAATCCATACACCGTTCCATCTATGTTCATTTGCTTCACTATACAGCAACATGCAGCCACCTCTTAGCTCTCTTGCCTTATTCCCTTTCATCTTATCTCTTGCACATACAGGATCTCAAAATTTCTTCTTTCCCACGAAGTCTGCATTCTCTCTTCCTCTTCCATTCATCGTCCCAACATTTAGTGAACCTACTCTGAGGCTTACGTGGAGTAGCTTCTTCAACCGAGCCCGTCCTCGACTCGGTAGCCCTTGCTCGCTCATTTCTCACAGAAGCCGGGCGAAGCCCCTGCGCGTCGCATACGGGGTACGCCATAGCATTTTCCGAGACTTCATTTAGACGACCTATCATCGTGGTTTTGGCACAGCTTTTTATGCCGTATACCGTATGCCCTTCCTGACGTCAATCCTTCTGATTCTTTCGGGATTGGGACCGGAACAAAGTTGGGCTGGATTGCCCTTCTTCCAATGCTGTATTTGTCTAAAGGCTAACCCCTAAAATAAGATTGATCAAAATTAAGACAATAATTTTCAGTGTGTGCAAATTGATTTCTCATATGGAATCATATTTTAAATTATTTATTGCCTTTAGGCCTCTCAGACTCAGGACGGTAGTGGGTGGGGGAGAGGATGTTGGAAGGTAGTTGGTCAAGGAGTAGTTAATATATACCATCTGGCGTTTACCTGGTATGACTGGAAAGGGAAACCTCCGTCAGGATGAGCGGTCGCTGGAATCGTTTCCAGGACCTTTCGATTACTAAGCTTACGCTCTACTAGCTGAACTATATGGCTGCTCGGTACGGAAAAATCCTGGCTACAGACTTCTTGCGATATGTAACATATGGTGTATCAATACTGGTATTAATGGTAAGAATAGAACATTTCTATCTATAACATATTACTGATGTACATTAAAAATAATGACCTAAATATACACTATTAATGACATTAATTTAGTATCGATAATATTGAGCTTAGTATGAATGATAATCCTATTTGTATTTTATTGACAACAATGTTTAGAGAATCTAATATAGTTGTTTCTCTTTCCCAGGGTTACTTATTTTTATCAATTGTTTTAGTGTTACTTTGGCAACCCGAGTGCAAGTTGTGTTCACAGCAGCCAAACTTATTGCTATTGCAATCATCGTTGCTGGAGGAATTTATATGCTATCACAAGGTATGTTGAATCTTCATAAGCTTCTTAGAAATCTTAGCTTCTTAGTTTCTTTTATATAATTTTCTATCTTTATGAAAATATTGCTTTAACATTGACGTTTACTTTGCTTGAAACTGTGTATCGCAAAGTATACATTCTGTCCATTAAAACTAACGAGAAAACATGACTAAAGATGTAATAATTGGCTTTGAATTGGAGGATGAAGTCAAACATTGTTTATTTGAATCTTACCATATTAGCACATGGTGACAGGAGCATTATACAAAATTATCAACAAATACCTTCCTTGTGTTTTACGGAAGTGCAAAGATACACATAAGAATAGTATTTTCCCAACATTTTCTACAGAATTTTCTTATAGGGGTACGAATATTTTTGGGGCGGTAAGGGGGTTCAGATAATTTGTACTGTACACTTCAAATAAAAAATGCAACTCCGAATGCCGCGCCGTGCAATTAGGCCACCCAAATGCCATCTTCTTATCTCATAATCGTCTCTCTCCTTTCCTCTTCCGCGCAACAAAAACCAGCAAATAACGCTCTCACATATTTTCAAATATGCATGAATCCTCATAGATTGAATAACAGAAAAATTGGATGAAACAGCATGCTAAAAGATTATGCAGGGAGAAATTTAAACACACAGAGAAACTGAGAGTGACAGATGTCAGTAAAACAAGAGGCAGAGAAGCGAGATTACATAGAGAAAAAAGAAAATAGGAGAGAGAAAGAGACAGAGAACATGTAGAAATTTGACGAAGAAAAAACGAGACAGGAAATATGGGGGCTAAAATCAAAATTAATATATTGCTGTAGCAGAGACAGTGACTCTTGCGCGAACATTTCAAATGTATATACTGACGTTTTGGGAACTAATTAGTTTGGTTGTAAACTTCCATCCAAAAGTGATCGACTGATCACTATATTAAAATTTCGTAAGTTCGATTGCGACATGACGGTTCTGAGACAACTTTAATGTAGGAACCATATGTGAGCGTACGGCCTCGGACTAAATTCGGGGGGAGCGGTTTCATTGAATGTTGTAATTCAGAGTTCACCGTAATAAAACTAGAAGGTCCAGTTGTTACATACCTACCGTTTCAGCTTATTAATGTAAAGTGTGTTACGGTCTTTCCTCCCTTATATTCTAACACTGTATTTACTCAATTTACTACCTCGACTATAGTCGCGGGATGAACCATTCGCGGTGCTGAAAGGCAAAATCTTTATTAGTACAAGACAGAAAATACTTAATGGGTACTTCTTCCTGCCTGAGATGAAGACGGGACGACACCCACAGATGGTAGAGGATAGGTTTCGTAACTCCTTCCTGCCTGAGATGAAGACGGGTTGGAGTCGGTATTTTTGGTTGTCGCTTCCTCCTGCCTGAGATGAAGACGGGTTAGAGCCAAGAGTGACGACTTCCTGCCTGAGATGAAGACTGGCCGCCGCCCAGGTAAAGGTTGCGAACCACTGCCTGCCTGAGATGAAGACTGGCAGAGGCCAAAGGGTAACGATGATCTGCCTGAGATGAAGACGGACCAACGTCAGGTTATGGGTTGAGTACTTCTGCCTGCCTGAGATGAAGATGGGTCGATGCAAGGAATAGGCTGGGAACTACTACCTGCCTGAGATGAAGACGGGTAGAAGTCCAGGATCACGATGACCTGCCTGAGATAAAGACGAGTCAACGCTAAGAGCTTGGGTAGGAACTTCCGCCTGCCTGAAATGAAGACGGGCTTGAGCAGGGAATAGGTTATAGAACACAATTCCAAAGAGTATTTCTGATGAATAAGGTTATACAGCAAAGCCAATAAAGCATAAGAGCATTTAATGATATGTTTATTAGCGGACTTGCTGTCCGAAGAAGAGACACATCAAGCTAGAGAGCTTGATGTGGTTCGGCCCGAAGGCCGAGGAGATCAGTTTTAGATCAATCAATCAATAAGGTAAATTTACCCAAGGCCCGTAGGGCCCTCAGGATAGGCTTCTGGCCGGCTTAGGACACTTTCGTCCTGGGAGTTAAAATTTATTTGTGAGGAAAAGTTTCGTATTAGATGTTTTATAAGATCCCCAGAATCGGATCCGCACCAGGATCCATACGCCCCCACCAGTACCCAACCTGGAAACACTGGTGTTATGATTACTATTTTGAGTGTCCAAAACCGTATGAACTGAAAATATTCAATAATTTTTTTTTGTGTGCAAAAAAAAAGTATAAGAAGTGTAATTATGATACTGATATGCGCAGGATTTCCGTTTAATTTCCATTTTGTTGAGAATTTAATTTTGGTGTGAAATGAGAATATCTAACTAGTAGTGATAAGAGATAGATGGATAGTTGGGAAAAGAAAGGAAAATAGGAAATGCATTGTATGTGACCAATTGTTGGTAGTTGAATGAAGACACTTGTTACCATATAGTTTTTGTTGCAGTTGCTTGGCGTCCGTCCGTGGAAGTTATATTTGCTTCTTCTTGAGATTTGTAATAATTGGTGAGAGAACGGGTTTGTTAACTCAGTTACCAAGTTTGTAAATCCTTGTTATTGGATTTTTGTTTCTTCAGATATTGTTCGTGGCCCAGAAATATATGACCATCAACAGACCTAATGATGTTTAAATGACACTGAAAAATTCTTCAGATGCCATGTTGATTGCCGTTTGTAAATTTTGTTGAGAATCATTGTGTATTACTAATGTCAAAATTGAAGAAAGACACCTTAATAAGTTTATTGAGAATTGTTGAATTGATTCAACATGAAAAGTATCAGTCTTTTGTGTATCCGTAGATGAAGAAGAATTTGGATTTGTTTGATTGTCTTTAGAAATATCATAATTATCGGAGTGTGCAGTACTGCTTTCTTCTGATCTATATATCTTCTTTGGCTGTAAGGATTACATTGAAGAGGACATAAAGGACAGTTGGACGCTGCCGTTCTATGTCCTTGCTTCTTGCACGTTTCACAGTAATTCTTATTAGGTGAAACTTTACTTTTGAAACTGTGATGAGAATCCCCCGCATTTACAATAATTTGGAGAGTTTGTGCATCGTTCACCTTCAAGATATTGTAAACAGTTAGCACATGGAAAGGGATGAGGAGCAGATCTTGATTCTTCAACTTTGTATCTTGTACGTCCAATCGTAATGCCGTTTGTCAGAAGCAAACTAGTTAGTAGGATCTCACGTGAATAACCTTACTAATGGTAAAGGGCCTCTTATTATTACGGATACATGTACAACATTAGCTAATGGTAATTTTGTTCTTTTGAAGTAGCTTTTTAGATCTTCTGTTTCGAGATTAACTGGTATATTTCTGATTACACATGTGAACGTAGTGTTAGTTTTATATTTTTGTGGTTGGTTTCTTGGTTGTTCCATTTCATCAATTAATGCTTCCTGTCCAAAATCAGAGGATTTAAAGTGTTTTAAAAAGCTGTCCTTGTTCATTTTATTTTTAAAGATTTTAACACCTGAAATATATGCAGAGGGAAAACCACCATCTCCATCAGCTTTTCGTTGATAAGTTTTTCAAAAAGCAGTGGATTTGTAAGCTCCGTTTTATTTTTTTAATAACAATAATATATATTTTATCAGAATTTGGTGATGAAGTTGTTGTAGTGTCAGAATAAGAAGATTCCTGTATATATTTTCCAATTGCCTTGGTCATTAGTATCGAATTATAAGTTTTTTTACTTGACTGTTGAGTACTTTCTTTATGTGGAAGTTCTGAACTTTCTGAATTTTCTTCTTCTAGACTTTTTCGTATTTCTATCCCTCGTTTTATTCCATCATGTATTATAGCATGTATCTCCTTCCTTGATAGAGATGATCGGAATGGATTGGTTTGTAATACAGGATTTACAGCTATAGAAGATGTACCTGATCTATGTTCGGAACTATTATCGGAAGTATGTTTAGAAGGTTCATTGACTTGGTGATTGATTGTTTTTTTTATCAATAATTGTTGATGAGTTTCAAGGGTTGAGAGGATAATGGGAACCTTGAATGGGTGATAGAGAGGGATTTTCAACAGGTTTATTGGTATGGTCTTCATTAACATCATCATCATATTTATATTGTATAGATGTGCGAATGTATTGATCGGTGTCATCATAACTAGTGGTTGAGAGGTTATCTGATGTTTGATCAGTGTAATTGGACTTTTCTTCATCACCGGAGAATGCATTGTTATCTAATTGTGTTTTGTTTTTCTTCGATATCACTTCATAATTATTTCCTCTTTTATTTGGCTGTCCTCCTTCGTTTCTATCTCTCATAGTTTTTGTTCTGAGATCATGATGATGAACGCGATATTCTGACTTTTTTAAGAATATCTTCAGTGTTAGTAGTTTCTTTTGTTTGTGATGTATCTTTTACGATGTTCTTTTTCAGAAAATCTTCTTTGGTGTGAGATGCATTTACTTTAGATGTATCTCGTTCCTCACTATTTCCTTTATCTGACTGTGGTGATGGACTTCTTCTTTTTTGTTTTACTCATTCGGTTGCCTCTGCTCATGTTAAATAGAAGTGTACTGGACAAAAATGAAAGAGTAGAGAGTAACAGGAAGGATTCCTATGTCAATTAATTATCCGTCAACTATCGGCCTTTAACGCGAGTTTTACCTCGTTTGATTCAGATGACCCTAATAACGACCTTAACCCTCTCGGATAAGGATACCTATGCACGATTAATTAACCGTAAACTATCGGTCTTTGACACGACTTTTACCTGGGTGGAATCAAATAACCCTAAAAACGACCGTAACCCTCTGTAAGGTATTTACTGTATTAGATTAATTCTGTACTAATTTTTTTCCTAACAATTCGTGGGAGAATTAGTTATCTTATTTGGGTCAATTTCTTTTTCTAAGCGTCTGTTTGATATACATGCGATTAGAACATCATGCGACCACCCCCGTTGGCCTAGTCGTTAATGTGTCTGACTACGGATTGAGCGGTCCCGGGTTCGATTCCCGGCGCTGCCAAGGATTTTTTTCCAAGGTGTGTGGGTCTGGATTGGAGCGGTGCCCACCCAGCATCGTGATGCAATTGGGGAGCTGCTATGAATAAAAGATAGTGGCGATCACAGTGAGAGCTTCGGCTCTCCTCCCTCAACACGTCCGGTCAGCGTGGGAACAGTAGACCAACTCCTCCCTCCGGAGAGAGGCCTCATCCAGTAGTGGATTCAATATGGCTGTGATTTATTTATTTATTAGAACATCATGCTAGCGTCTACATTGGGAGAACGTTTCACACAAACATCACTTTGTCGAGTTCCTACGCTGCTCTGTCTGATTTGGATCTGCTCGGAGGCTGCTTATATAAGAATGCCGTATCTTACACCGACAAAATCTGGTTCCGAGTTAGATTCGTGCGCGCAGGCACAATTTGATATTTTTGAAACTATTTTACATAGTGTTTGTTATTCAGTAATTTTCTTACCTTTACATTCGAAAATAGTTCCTTGTTTTGTTCCTTTTGTATCTGTATTCATCCGCGTAAAAAGTTCAAATGCTGTTCACATACACACACACACATGTATTATAATTTCGCTGTATCCGAATTCTAACTTTTAGACTTTAAACATAAAAGAATTTTATCGTTTCAAGGTTCGTCCTATTTTTTCAAATGAAATTATTGTGTAACCTTCCGCACAGAATATTTGATTTAAAGGCAAATCTAAACAAATAAATTCACGGGCGGTGAATATGTTAGAAAACAAGCAAAAGTGACTTAATTACATTGAACAAATATGAGCAACGTCACAAGTGGTTATAAAAGTAAACAAAGTGAATATTAATAGGTCCTTTACTCCACTTCGGATAGTATTCAGCATCATTTTAAGTTCCAACAGTATCAAAACTTAATAGTGAAAGAAAAACACATAATATTAAAGCTGTCACGTTTGGTATGAACACTGCTAAACTCATACGTTCCACATTCTAAACGCACACAGAACACGATATATTAATTTTGTTATTGTTTGGAGGACTTAAATGAAGTTATATATCTGGTGTAGTAAAAAGTAATCCATTATTTTTGCATGACATTGAAGGCTTGACTTACCATAGTTAGAATGATCCGATTTAGGTCACATATGCGCCGTTTTGTTCGATAACGTGTTGCCATTTGGAAGGTAATATCATAATGCCTCTCTCATAGAAGCCCTTGTCCCTATTGGCAAAAAATTGAGACAGTCGATGTTTACAAGCCTGTCTTGACGCGAATTTTTCACCAGCAAATGTGTTCGCCATGGACAGGAACAGATGGTAATCACTCTGTGCCAGGTCCGGACTATAAGGTGGATGCATAAGAACCTCCCAACCAAGCTCCCGGAGCTTCTGGCGAGTCACTATCAATGTGTGTGGCCTGGCGTTGTCCTGGTGGAACACAATGCCTCTCCTATTGGCCAAAGCTGGGCGATTGCTGCCTTCAGACGGTCGAATTGTTGACAGTATAGTTCCGAGTTAAGGGTTTGGCCGTAGGGGAGCAGCTCATAGTAGATAATTCCCTGCCAATCCCACCAAACACACAGCAAAACCTTCCTGGCCGTCAATCCTGGCTTGGGCACCGTTTGCGCCGGCGCACCGCGCTTCGACCACGACCGTTTTCGCATGACGTGTCGTAAGTGATCCACTTTTCATCACCAGTCACCAACCGCTTCAGAAATGGGTCGCTTTTGTTGCGATTCAGCAGCGATTCGCAGATGGAAATTCGGTCCATGAGTTTTTTTTTGCGTTAACTCGTGTGGCACCCATACATCAAGCTTCTTTTTGTATCCAGCCTTATGCAAATGGTTCCACACAGTTTTTGTGCAATGTTTAGCTCTTGGGCAATCGAAACAGTGCTTACATGACGGTCTGACGCGACAATGTCCATGATTTTATCGACATTTTCGACACGTGGCCTTCCAGTGCGTGGTACATCTTTGACGTCAAAATTACCGGCACGGAATCGACGAAACCAAAATTGCGCGTGATTGGCTGTTACAGTATCAGGACCATAAACACATTTGCATCCGCCTGGCTTGCGTTTTCGCCTTTATCGAAGAAAAACTGTAAAATATAGCGTATTTTCTCTTTGCTAGTGTCCATTTTGACGCGCGCTCACACAACACTGAGTCAACTCATCACAACTATCTGAACAGTGTTTGTAGTACGCAATCTCATCGTTTGAACGCCATCTCGTTGAACCCGATTGGACTTATATAACGCGAGCTACAGATCACTGAAGCCATCTATTGGCAAAATAATGGATTACTTTTTACTACACCAGATATAAGATATGTACAAGATATAAAATATATTGTAAAATAGATAACTTTCAATTTCTAAAGAGAAAAAAAATGGTCCAGATTAATGTCTACCGATTTCTCGAATTTAATATATTCCGAACATGCCAGTGTTAATTTTATGTACATAAAGTTATGATAATTAAGGTACTTACTGAAAAATATTTTATTAAAATTGTTGGAGATAGAATACAAACACACATACACATACACAGAAAAAGAGCAAGAAAGAGAAAAGCAGAAGTGACACACAGGCTTTCGTTCGGAAAATTTGCCCCTGGGGGGCATTTCAGAGAACCGGGAGGGCGTTACTTGTGCAATTAGCATTACAATAATAGGATAAATAGTAAACTACAATTTTGCCCGGGGGGTCGGTACGAGCACCCTCGGAGAGGTGCCTGAAAGAAACACTGGTGACACAAACTCGGAAAGAGGAAACAACGAAATAAAAAGAGAGAAAAATAAAGATAGAATATGTATTTCTTTCTACATTCGTTCACACACACATTGGTTTAATTTCTTAACTATCCAGTGATCTCACATTTCTCCAATCCCTTTCAAGAGATAAATCTCTCCAAATGTGTTTCCTGTTACAGGTGAATAGCATACAAAAAATATTTCAGCTTAGCTGGAAATCGAACCCAGTCTCGCAGATTAAGAATAGAAGAAGCTACCACTACACTACATCTTACGAGGTGGTCCAGAAAGTAAAGAACTATTGGGAATAACTAATAAACAACTAAAGATATCATTCAATACTTTATTTACAATGTTACTGGACCTTACTCTATTTTTTAATGTAGTCACCGAAGTGGTCGAGGTACTTATTGTAACGAGAAACAATTTTATCTATACCGCTGTTGTTCTCTTATGCCACCAATGACTTCCTTCGATCCTCGTCGTGCATATTGGTTCATCCTTCATTGGAAGAAGGATTTTCCAAGACAAGTAGGAATTAAACACCATGGATGATTTAACTCTTGGTGGGATTTTCAATAGGCGCCGCCATTTTGACACACTGACAGGAACAACAGACGTGACTGCTCAGCAACGAAACTTGGCTCACACTGAGTCGGGGAGGGGTACTCACTGACGAACAAGCAATCGCGATGGTAGGGGATCTTCGCTAGGCGTGGTGCACAAACGTTCTTTCCTTTCTGAACAACCCTCGTACATTCAAAGTTAATTTTTAAACTTTTGTTATTACCTGTGTTTCTGACACGCAAAGGAAAACAAATTGAAACTTAAGGTAAACGACATCAATTCGCAATAGTTATTCCAATGTCAAGGCATGTTCCTCTTAATCCAATCTGTGTCGTATGTTAACGGACGTTAGCTTGAAGTTCGCTCACAAATTCGAAAAGAACCCTCATTTCATTAGAAGTTACTACTCTTTTACCAAAGAGAGCCAATATACTCTAATAAAACCCATGGCCTACACAAAAGAATATGGAGTACTTCCCGATAATACAGTTCCTACACAAATTTATGGCATGTTCGCACTGTGCATCACGTCTATAACTTAAAAAAACAACTAATTTTCAGATAAAACATGGGTATTTTTAGTAAGCTTGTATCACTGTATTCATTTGCGCCTCCTGTAGTACCTTCAAGTCTTTGTGAAGTATTGCTTGCCTATTCAGCTTAAAAAGGAAAGCACAAAAGTTTCTCTGGCTTTCCCTAATGATAAGGGATTTTCCTTTCTCGTGGTCTCAACATTTCTACGTAAGCTTTGTTTTTCTAAGAAATAATCTTAATCATATCCATTTCTTACTAATACTATGTCAATGGGCATAAAAATACAGCTTTATGGTTTTACTACGTTCAACATTTGCCTTATTATTGTTTACAATGAGTGAAACCCGTGTTAAGGAAGTTAGCATGCATCACCGGCAGCAAAAGCACTTTCGAGATTGGGTTCTCCGGTGGATCGTTAGATTATTATCGAAAGCCAACCTTTCCTCTACTGCTCCAGTTTATAGGAAACCAAGCCAAGGTGTATTTTTAGACACTTCATAATCTGTTATGAACTTTTTCTTAACATGAAAGATTATCAATAACTATTCAGAGTAAAGGAAGTACAACAGTTAAAGCAAGATCAAGGAATTTCGTTATATGGATCTACTTATTTTGAAAAATAAAATTTGTGTGCAGTAAATAATAATTTACGATGAAAATTGCGACACGGTAATTAGTTACTAGATTGTTGACTATTTTTTTCCTTTTTCTTGTTCAGAAAGGAAACCCAATATCAGTTATTGCAAATACGAGAACCATTCAAAAAGTTCGTGTCCCGACCGTCTTGCCATTCATTTCCAGACTTGAAATTTAGGGTAATATTTTGTAAGTAGTATAGCCAAAGATTAGTTCTCTAGCTCTTTCTTTTCGTAGGGTAATTTTCTAATTTGTAATGCAAGGTGTCATCACTTAGCGAAATGGAAAAAAGTGAAACTGTTTGGTGTTTGTGACAATGGGTGCTTCCACACTATAGTATGTATAGTTTTTGGTCTCAGGCTCAAAATGATGTAACCACGTTTCAATCTAAGTGAAGATTCTGGACCAAAAGCTTTCAGATTCCTCTTGAAAAAGAGCCAAATGAGCAGTTGCAACCCTGGCGCGGCATTTTTTTTTTCTCCTTTGAGTTCAACATTCTCGATACCAGAGTACAATATTGTCGGTTCACACTTTTGTTGACCCAGTCTGACCCGAATATAAGTGACCCGGTTCGAAACTTGAGTCGAATGACACAATTGACCCGGTCTAGAAAACAATCAAATGGAAATTTCGGCGTCGTATTTTTTGTGATCTGGTGTTAGTAACATTTCCGGTCCCGGTCACGCGCACCGTTTCTGGATTCACCATTGGGTCGAAGTGATGTCCAAGCTTCGTTAATTAGCTTATCTGCTACATTTTTCATTCATTATTCCCCAATATTTATTAACATTTTCTTGGCAATGAAGAGATCCGAAGTAAAACGAAAGTAGCAGTATGATAGGAAATTGTCTGCTCTTTCGATTAGGTCCTTTGCATTTTTGTCGTATTATCAACCATTTCTGAGATAATCGTGAAAAAGTGGCAGAAGACAACCCTCGATCCACCATTTTTTTCAAGATGGCGGACTTAGCACAAGTCTGATCCGACGTTCTTAGGGAAGGTCTGTGCTGGGAAGGTCTACGAAGAACAAAATCATTATTAATTTTTACCCTGATCACGTATACCGGTATACAATATCTAATTCGTCTGTACTAAGAATAGAAAATCGACTACACCGGGAAAGCCAGGTAGTGAGTAGCTCTATGACATTATCAGTAACGTTCTGTAGTGAAAATCAGAAATCATTTCATTTTCAAGGAATTCTCAGGAATCTGTAAAATATTTTTGTATTCTTACTATTCCTATGACCATTACATAGTCAAAATTGTTTCAAAATACTCCTTGGTTTGACTTGTTTAAATGTGTTATGAAGGATGTGAATGGATGAAATAAGATTGAGATCTTCAGATTTTAATTATTATTTAAGGCTAAAAGATTATGTTAAAAAATATTTTTATAATTTACTTGAAAGTTTTACAGAATTGTAGTTTTATTCAGAAACTAAAATAAAAGCTAACAGATGTTTTTGAAGTGGGGGAAGGAGAAATAGAATACGCTTAAATAAAAGGATAAAACCAATAATCTACAATTTAAGATCTAATTTAGATCAACATTATTATTAATTCACATGTAGGCATTTGCTGAAATTTACAACCTAATTGGCTGAACGATAAACAAAGGAGAATAAAATGATTGGTGAAAATTAGCGTTCTAGTTTTCAGCAGCTTTCTATACACAAAGTTAATTTTTCCTCAGGCCCCCAGAAGTGTTCATGTGCCCACCTAAATATTGAAGCCATTCTTCCTATCTTAATTGGAAAGCCGGATGGAAGGAGATCGTTGGGAAGACCGAGACGACGTTGAGAGGACAATATTAGAAGGGATCTTTGAGAACTAGGTGTTTGTGATGAAAACTGACTTGAGCTTGCCCAGGATAGAATCCTGTGGCGAACATTTGTTACTGCGGCGACGAACTTGCGAGTTCCGTAAGCCAAAGAGAGTAATTCTTCCTCACTTGCCGATTTAGAAGATAGTTCCTGGCAGTGCAAATATCAAGCGTACTCACTTCCCTCCTCCAAACACGCGCTTTCCTCTTTCTCCCATTTTGTCATACTACAGGTTATCCCAGTTTCTTCCATCAGCGTCATCTTGAAGAATTCAAGATGATCTTTGGTCAACTTTTAACCAACTAATTTTCAATCAAAGCTATCTTACACGTAAATAATAACAGTTTTTTTTTTTGGTAGTATACTTATTTTTTTACATTTCCGAATTACAGAAAACATATTTTACCATAAAACGTAACGTTGTAAAACGCTATCTGAAGATTATTTTCGTTTGAATTTTAATTGAACAAATTTATTATAACGTCTTAACCACTTGGTCACAAGTTATTACTGTCAGTGCCAGTATAAACAGTTTCTTCTTCATTATCGTCACTATTCTGTTTGATTTGAGGTTTTCTGAAGAGAAGAAGAAAATTTAGTATCAATATGATTGAATTTGCTATAATGTTTAGAAACTGCAGTTACAGTATTGAATAAACACAGCGTTTGGTTCATTTAAGTTTGCTGTAGGCAGAAAGTGGTTGATCCAAAAGACCTGCCTTCCCTTCCCTCTGAATAGGGGTTGAAAATACATTGACGTCATGAGATTTTCAATCTGTTTCTGGAAACAGTGGCCGTTTAAAGAAGTGGCTGATTAATAGAGGTAGCCACTGGGATCTGTTTTACTATAATTCGTGTTATTTTATGATCCTATGAACCATACAGGGAGTGTATAACAATGAAAATCCAATATTATATTGTTCCGTAATCAACTGCTTAAAGCTGAAGAATATGAATACCAAATGTCATCATATGGCTATCTTCAAAGGTAGGAAGAAAAAATAAGAAAAAACATTTTAAAGACATACTTTTCTTAAACAATTCGTACTAAAAAGTAACTGAGATACACCAACTATGATTTTTTTTCCATATCACAGCTTTGATTTTATATACTTAAGATAAAAAAAAATAATAGCTGAGCAAAGCAAATACGTTTTATTTAAAAACTAGAAACGTGTAACAGTTTCTCCAACTAACTAACAACTTGGCTTCGTCAGTGTGTGTCTGATGAAGCATAGTTAGACCTAATAGTTAGTGAAACTTTTTAGTTTTTAAATGCAACTTATTTGCTTTGCTCAGCTATCATTTTATTTTATCTAAATAAGTAAAAATAATTTTCTTTATACGTTACTAACAAGAAGAAAAGTCACTTTATGAATTGGCACGCCTCATGCTTTTCTTTTTTTAGTCATGCATAAACAAAATTATTTCTTTACTTTTGAGTAAAAATTGTTTAACAAAAGTATGTCTTTAAAAGTTTTTTCTTATTTTTTCCTCTTATTTCCGTGTTCGGATACTTTTTCTTGAGCTAATCCTTTGTGGTCAAAATCCTGAAGTGTTCTGCAACTAGTCTAGTATTTATTTTAGGATAAAAGTCCATATAAGAAAATATTAAAATATGCTTTAAAAATATAGAAATATATGAAAGTAACAATGAAATATTGTATTGTCATCCGACTTACGTCGCTGTGCAAAATTTCATCATTGTATGACGTCAAGAAATGAGTTAAATTAACGTTGCAAGATTTGAGGGCACCACGAACCATTGTGAACGAAAGAAAAGTCTGTAAAAAAGAAATTTTCAAATAGGAATTTCTCACATATGTTGTCTTTAACCATAACTGAATCTGTAATTTCTCGACAATTTTTCAAAATCAGTTATAAATAAAGTGCATAGTGCTCATGTAAATGCATCTTCTCTGAGAACATTCCGCTTCTATCATTGATTAGAAATAAAATAATTAATTGAAATTGAGCTTTTCAGTTAAGAAACGCAGTAGTAATACAACAGCCTTTAATCTCGAATATAAATAACTGACTAGAGAATCGCATAGCCTGCTTTCAAATCGTAATTGGTCAATGTATTATATGTGCACACCCGTATATAGTCTTGCGAATGAAGTTGAGTGCTGTATAACCAAGTTAGAATAAGATTAGTTTCAATCTACACCTTTGAGGATACCGTTTGTATATTTTTGAACACCAAATACAAAAGTTAAAAAAAATGTAATCAGCGTAATTAATGTGTAAAAATATACCGGGTACCATTAACAAATGTAAAATAGTGGCGAAGTCCATTCGACCAAGTCTCCTTTTTCAAAACATTATCAAACAAAGTGTTACCGGTTGTGACTATTATTACGAGGGTGATTCAGAAAGTAAGGCCTCCAAGGTGATACATTTATTTGTGTTTGACAGATAGCACCGATACAGGTATCAGTGGAAAGTTTGCAATGTCAGCTGCAAATGGTGGCATCATTTTTCAACATAGTCCCCATTACGGGCAACACACTTGCGCCAACGCGAAACAAGGTTTTTCATGCCGTCTGCGAAGAATTGTGGTGGGTGCTGGCGACACCATTGAAGAACTGCTGCTTCCACCTCCACGTCACAACTGTAGCGTTGGCCCTTAAGGTGATCCTTAAGTTTGGGGAAGATCCAAAAGTCTCAGGGCGCAAGATCCGGACTATAGACAAGATGAGGCAGAATGTCTGTGAATCTCAGGCGCTGCAGTGCTTCCTGAGTTTTGTGACTTGTGTGCGGACGTGGATTGTTGTGGTGCAGAATTGCCTGTTTATCTTTGAGGGTGCTTTGTAATCTGACCCGCAGTCGCTTTAGGGTGTCAATGTAGCGATCTGAGTTTATTGTCTGACCGTTTCGCAGAAATTCGGTATGCACGATCCCATCCCAATCCCAAAAGAGGGCGAACAACACTTTGCCAGCAGATGGGACAACTTTGAATTTTTGGCGTAGGAGAGGATGTGTGGCGGTACTCCATCGACTGACTCTTCGTTTCCGGGTCTTAATGGTGTGTCCACGACTGTTGCCAGTAACAATTCTGCGAAGAAAGTCGTCACCTTCCTATTCATATCACAGGAGCAGCTGCTGACAGATTCTCTTCCTTTGCTCTTTCATGTTAGGCGTCAGTTGCCGCGATACACAACGAGCGCACATCTTCTTGTAAAGCAGAAGGTCCTTAATGATGTGGTTTACTGAACCAATGGAAATGGCGAGCGTTGTTGCGATCTCGTGTTGCTTGATCCTGCGATGGCCCCGAATCAACTCTTCCACCTGATGTTGATGATCGTCATCAGAGGTCATTGCGGGCCGTCTACTTCGGTGCTGATCATGGAGATTTAATGCGGCTGGATTTTGGTCTTTCACAGTCCTTGCCCACCTCCGTAGTGCTGACGTCAACACAGGCATCCCCGTAAACTGCAGTCATACGGCGATGAATGTTGCTGGGCACACAACCATCCGCAGTCAGAAATTTAATGACATCCCGCTTTTTCAACCGGACGTCACCACTGGATGCCATGGATTGCTCAGTTACTCTGGAACTAGAAGAGATAGGAAGGTGAAACAGGTGACATTCTATAGCTTAAACATCAGTGCATTAATGATAAACAGTTCAGAATGTTTGCAGTATTATTGGCCAAGTAGTGAGCTTGGAGGCATTACTTCCTGAATGCCCCTCGTATTTGTATTTTTACAATTAATATTAACAATCGTTTACTAATTTCAAAGAATAAACTACAATGAAAGAGGTAAGTAGTACTAAAAAGCAGATTGGCTAAAACATGGCCGCCAACTTTAAACCAGTTTTTAAAGTGTTTAGAGTGGTTGGGGTGTCCTCGACCTCAAACCACGAGTTCGAGGTTGAGTGAGGTCGAGGTCAAAATGAGATCGCGAGTTTTATTTTTTTTTATTTGGGGTCCACCTTACCACCCCTGCCTCTTTGCATCCATTGCACAGGTTGAGTTGTGCACTTTCAAGGACGTGCATCACGCACATATTTGTACTTCTCCGCCTGGGGCAGGCTTATCCCTAGAGATTGTTGGATTGCCGAAATTCCGGCATTCCAAGAATCTCCTATGTTCCACCTATTGAGACAGCTGGTGTTGAGGGATGGACTTATGATCAGGCATCCAGAATGTTCTCCTGGTCTATGTTCCTAATCTGATGGAACATTTACATGGGAGGGGTCCCTACCTACTTTATTTTCATTTCGTACAAACACATAAAGACACAGACAGGACAAAACAGGACGACACAACATAAACTTAAGTTTGGCTTCTTCTTCTTCTACTTCCCCTGTAACGAGATTAGAATAAAAAGGTTAGATTCTGCATTCCTTGGGTATTGTGTCTTCCCTCTGGGCTGCATCCTCCTCTCGTCACAGGGTTGGCCTACCTTCTTCTTCTTTCTTGTTCTTCATCGTTCACATTTTGAGCCATTGGTGGAGATGAAGAGAAGATTATGGTTTCTTTCTTCCTTTTTGGAAAGTCTTGCTTCCTGGTGGTTCACCGCACTCTCCTCTTCATTCTTCTCTACTCCCCATATGTTTCATTTATACACATTCACTCGCATACATTCACACGAAGATATTATAAGCACTGTTTGACCTCAAGTTGCGGTTTCCGCAACTTTGTCTGTTAATTCGTTGTTTGTTCCACTAAATATAACACTATCATCAAGCCTGGTTCCCTCCACCATATACACACTTACACTTTCACACTAATAAAGTGTCTCTCACTGGAGTTCCAGTAACACCCCATTGATGCTGATGTTTTCATTTTTCTTGAAGATAGCTATTTTCTTTCTCGATATATTAGTTATTACTTTTAGTAGCTGACGTTTTGCTATTATAGTGTATTTACTTGATTTTCACCATTATGGCGTTGGAGTGTGTACTTTCAGATTCTTTATTATCGCGGTTGACCTGATCGCGCGCGCCTGTTTGCCTGCACAGTCCGGTCATGTTTCACTTGATGTAACACTTATGAGATATTTTACGGATCGCCACGCCCCAGAGCGCGCCTCCCGGCCAGGTATCTATTCCTATAAAATGCAGACACTTTATCTGCCGTCTCCCGGAGGACCGTCACAGTTCTGGTCTTCTCAGAACCTCTGTGACGGGTCTCTCCCCCAGAAGGGCTCTTTGGTCTCTAACCAGTTCTTCTGTTTCTCTACATCTGAGGAACACGTGGTTCGGGGAAGCAATCTTCCCGGAGACGTAGCACATATTATCTTCAACTAGTTTTAAATCCTTCAGTCTCTGACGGTAGGACCATGAACGGTAACGAAATGCGGTAGACCTCCTTCCAGTTCTAGGTTCATGTTTGCCCTCTCTGCCACGTCTGGAAACATGCTGAACACTCTTCTAGCTTTAGATGTTTCATTCCAGAATCTTTGCCACGCACTGGTCAGTATTTCTTGAATTTCTCCCTTGCTTTCTGCTGCCTGATGTAAGATGTTCATAATTTTATCTCCTCTTCCTTTCTTTAACCAGTACGCGGCTCCTACCCTTTTAATTTGAATCTGCATGTGCATGGTCGCGGTCGCCACCTGGAGTGCCTCCACCGGAGTGGTTATATAGGCTCCTGTAAGACGGAGTAAGATTTGTCTTTGAGATCTGTTGATAATTTGTATTTCTCTTATATCATCCATCCGGTGGCACCAGGCGCTGGCGGCATATCCAACAACGGAGCGAATTATGACATCGTGGTACATTCGTATGATATTGATTCGTATTCTGTAGTCGTTGGTAGCGATATTTACAATTTTATGTGATATTTTAATAGCTTTATTTTTTATTGTAGTCACATGGGATCTAAAATTTAACTTTCCATCGAGTAGCACACCTAGATATTTTATCTCGTTTAATTGTTTTCCCTTTTATCTTCATTATTGATCCCCTATTGAAATTCAGTTTACCCTTAAATATTACATATTTTGTTTTTCTGCTGATATTAATAGTTTATTGTTCTCGCACGACGATGTCATTCTTCCAATAATATGATTTGCTTGATCTTGTAGATCTTTTCTGCTTTTGCTCTTTATTACGACCGCCAGATCGTCCGCATATCCCACGACCCGTTCCACTTCTTCCAGTCCGTTCAGCAGTTCTAGACATGGCTGAAACATCACATCCCACACAATCGGCCCCAGAACTGAGCCCTGCGGGCATCGTTCCGTCGGAGCCTTGCTCACGACGCCATCAACCGTATCTATTTCTATTGTTCTGTTTTGGAAGTAATCTTTTATTGTTTTCGAGACGTTTGGGTGAAACCGAATGTTTTTCAGTTCCCTCAAAACTGATGACCACCACATGTTATCAAATGCACCGGCAGTGTCAAAGAAGACTCCCATGACGTATTTGCAATTGTCCTGCTTTAATCTATTTACTGCCTCACAGAACTCATTTATTGCATCTTCAGTGGATTTACCCCGACGAAAGC
The DNA here is from genome assembly GCA_022664845.1 of Lepisma saccharinum. NCBI lineage: Eukaryota > Metazoa > Arthropoda > Insecta > Zygentoma > Lepismatidae > Lepisma > Lepisma saccharinum. The sequence goes on from JAGDQP010002804.1 coordinate 28,778, forward strand.
CATATTGTAGATTACAGTGTTCTAGGTTTTCTATCTTGTCATTAATTCTGTTAATACTTTTTCAAAAAATTTGCTGATTACGTTAAGTAAGCAGATAGGTCTGTATGATTTGCGATTCGTATTCGGCTTATCCTGTCACTTGTACAAAATAATGAGGTTTGCGTTTTCCATATTTCTGGGAATCTCAAGGAAGACATAATCTCCTCTTCCTCTTCCTTGACGTAGGAATTCATTGTATTATTTTGCTAAATATGGCGCCCAAAATTCCGCTAAAGATTTGTAGATTTCGTTTTTAATTCCGTCTGGACCCGCCTTGTTTGCTTTTAGTGACTAGAGCGGTCTTTATTTCTTCATTGGTTACAGTTGGTAGTTCTTGTTCTTTGCCTGTTTCTTGGGGTTGCCTTACTTCTTGTCTCATTCTTGAGTGCTCCTCGTTGTCGTTGTCTTCGCTATCATCTGGAAATAATTTAGTAAAGATTAGCTCCATGGTTTGCTGCCATTTCATTGTAAACGTTCCATCGTCTTTTTTAATGTATTCATTACCCTTTTTGTTTTTATTTTTTGCATTACTATCTTGTAAGGCATACCCCAAATGTCCTTGCATAGGTTTTCGTCCATGAACTTTCACTAGGTCTTCTTTTTGTTTTCAAATTCTTGTTTTATTTGCCGATATCTATTTAATCTTTGTATTTTCAGTTCGTGGTCCCTGGCTGCTTTATAACTTTTTCTACTTGGTTTTAGTCTCCGTTTATCTAATTTTGGGGTCCAGAAAGGTTTCCTGTTGTTATTTTTATTTGTTTTTGGCGCCACACTTACGATTGCTTTTGCGTAACTTTCTCAATCTTCTCTGCGATGTCATCCAGATCCACATACCATTCGATTTGAGGTAGTTCCAATTTGTTCATTAATTTAGTGTAGTTTAGTTTTTTCGAACCATAATTTAATTTATTGGATTCTTCTTGTTTGTTGCTGTTATTTTTGTCTTGTGTAAAGTTAATATAAAAGCTAATGACGCCGTGCTGGCTCGTCGTTGCGTGTTCCAACACACTCCACTCGTATATATTCCTATGAACATTACCTTCTGTCATCGTTATATCTATGTTACCCTGGAATTTCGGTGGCTGATCTTTATTATGGACTACGAGTTGGTATTGGTTAATTATGTCTTCATATTTCTCCCCATTTCCATCTGTTTCAGGGCAGTGCCAGAGCGGGGACTTGGCATTAAAATCATCTAAAATAAGTAAATGTCCCCTATAAAATCCTTCCAAAATTGTTTCCAGTTTATTTACAAAGATATCGGCCGGCATAGAGAACTGTCAGTAGAGGCTGACAATGGTTATTTGGTGTTTTCCAAGTTTTAGGCTGAATGTCTGTATCCACTTACATGTGTATTTGGAGTCCACCAACGCTTCAATTTTCTTGTTGAAGATTACCACAGGGACCATTGGACCCGGATCCTCTGGTATCAGTGTCACGGCATCTGTGGGCATGCCCGGAATTATCCCCTTATTTATATAGGGTTCTTGAATGCATGCCACGTCCACCTTTTATTTTTCGCAGTTTATCCTATATAAATAAGGGGAGTTGAGGTTGAGTGAGGTCAAGGCCGAAATGAGATCCCGAGTTCGAGGTTGAGCGAGGTCAAGGTTGAAGTCCCATCGCGAGATCGAGGTTGAGCGAGGTCGAGGTCGAAGTGAGATCGCGAGTTCAAGTTTGGTCGAGGTCGAAATGAAATCGCGTGTTCGAGGTTGAGCGAGGTTGAGGCCGAAGTACCATCGCGAGTTCGAGGTTGAGCGAGGTCGAGGTTGAAATTCCATCGCGAGTTCGAGGTTGAGCGAGGTCGAGGTCGAAGTGACATCGTGAGGTCGAAGTGACATCGTGAGGTCGAAGTGAGATCATGAGGTCGAGGTTGAGCGAGGACGAGGTCGAGGTTGAGCGAGGATGAGGTCGAAGTGAGATCGCGAGTTCGAGGTTGAGCGAGGTCGAAGTCCCATGGCGAGGTCGAGGTCGAAGTCCCATGGCGA
>JAGDQP010002804.1:31217-66675 GCA_022664845.1 Lepisma saccharinum
GGTTAAGCGAGTTCGAGGTCGAAGCGAGTTCGCGAGTTTAAGGTTGAGCGAGGTCGAGGTCGAAGTGAGATCATGAGGTCGAATTAAATCGTGAAGTCGAGGTCGAAGTGAGTCGCGAGGTCGAGGTCTCATCGCGAGGTCGAGGTCAAAGTCCCGTCGCGAGGTCGAGGTTGAGAAAGGTCGAGGTCGAAGTTCCGTCGCGAGGTCGAGGTTGAGCGAGGTCGGGTCCAGATGTACACCTATGCTTTAGACTGCTCGTAGAACGTCACTATGGCCCGACCTAAACTAATTTTGGATTGTAGCCTTTTATGAGGCTATTTTAAGAAAGATCAGGATATTGATTTAAATTTTAAGAAAGAGTATGATATTAATTTCGTAATTCTTTTCCAAATTCATATCTTTTCATTATTATTGTAAATATTATAGGGTACCTGGATTGTCTTCGGAGAAGTAAAACGAACCTAAATTTAACATGTTAAAAACGTTTGATGAGAATTTTATTGAGGGGGGAAATATTAATTCATCATATTATTTTTCAGGGCCAGCGATTACGCTCGCGTTGCCCGTCAACGGTGAGTGAATACGTTATGTAACCGACGTGCTAAACCGGAGATTGCACCCGCGTCGCCCGCTAAGGATGAGTGAATGTTTACCGTGTGTTGTTTGATAAACTTTTGTAAGACTATTTTAACTATGTTGCACCTGTGATGCGCGAGTGGGAAGTAGGTCACCAGGCGGAACAAGCCTGAACTTGTTATTTTGAAAAAAAGCTTTTCTTGGAATTGTAGGAACAAGCCATTACTTATTGTTTTATGCATGTTTTGGTTATATTTTTTTCTTTCACATCAGTGATGGTCGAGTGCCTTGTGATTGACAACTGTGAGAGAATTAGTTTACGGTTAACGAAGTTAATATCCTATGATTGACATTTCCTTACTTTTACAAAGGGTTTTCTTGGAATTGAAGGAGGAAGATAGGACATGTGTTGCAGGTGATTGACCCCTGTGAATGGGATTACTTTAAGATTGACGGAGTTAATATCCAGTGATTGACAATTTCTTATTATTACAAATTTTGTTTTATTACACATCTTTTGATGTTCCGTTCAAAGTAGATCATGACGCGGAGCAAGCCACGACTTGTTATTTTGAACAAAAGCTTTTTTGGAACTGTAGAAGCAAACTACATGATTTTGTTTTATGCAAGTGTTTACTAGAAAGTTAGAAAGTGGAACTCTGTGATTGATAGCTGAGAATACGATTAGTTCACGGTTGAGAAAGACTAATTGACATTTTAGTATTTTAGCAAATTTTGTTTTCTTTGACATCTTTTGATGTTCTGTGGAAAGTAGGTCATGACTCGGAGCAAGCCAGGACTTGTTATTTTAAATTAAACCTTTTTCTGGAATTATAGGAGCAAGCTAGGATCTGTTGTTTTTGCAATGTTCAGTACACAACTTAAAGTTTTAATCTTTAGTCTTGCTGTAACCATGACACAAACGACAATGGAAATACGTTCGTATTGGTAAATTCACCTCCATTGTCCTCGAAATCTTCCTGTGGCTGTCGCTTAAAATTGGTTGATCAAACATGTATACTGAAATCAATTCGTAATTAGAACACTAAAGAAATTCTGCTCTGCTCCTCATGTACTTATAGGAAGAAGGAGAAAACTGAACATGAGTGTATGGGTTATTTAATTCGTGGAAGTCCATTAAGTGAAGAGAATCGTCTTCAGTTTTTGAACGATAGTGTTTATCGTGTGTGATTAAACTCAAATAATATAGTTGAGATATTTAAATTATATGTAAATTGTCATCCTGGATCTAATCATTTAAAAGAAAACTTTGAATAAGGACTTCGTTTTCGATTGTAAAACAAAATAGTGGAAATACGTGAAGAACTAATAATAAAGGACGATTTGGTGCACGCATAGGATCATGATGATTGGTTAGCAGAAGCAGCTACAGCAGCAGCCCCTTTTGAAAGTTATAATATCGTTTTATTCTCAGTTCAAGATGCGTTTTTGAAGCTTGATGTGTTGCATAAATCAGCTAACGGACAGATTTATTATTAGAGGAAACCGCTAACCACGCTGCGTTATTATTATCGAAATTTAAAGGTGAAGTGCATGATGATGCTGATAGTTTCGCCGCACGCAGAACTGAAAGTGGTCATAGTGCATATTCAATGACTGTTGAAACAAAAAAATAATTGCTTTACGAAGTTTGATGTGGGCCTATGAAAGATTTATTATTACGATGGAAGAACCTGAACGCACTGCGATGTTATTGGAAAAAATTAAAGGTGAGGTTCATGATGTGACTGATATCTTTCCCCGACGATAACTCAAAGTACCTCTTCATTGGACGTTGAAAATAAGAAGCTGATTGCTTCTCAGCAGCAGCAGCAAGTAGACTTATAACACCTGTAGTTAAACCAGTTTCAATTCATCATGAGTTCGCAAAGCATATTGTGGTGCGATGAGATTTCCTCATCAGATAGTTTTATTTTTGCTGTTGAGGAAGATGAACGTGCGGCTTTGGCTTTGGCAGGCATTGAATATAGTCTCCTAGTCGTTCCTTGTTGACTAGTTTTGAAAGTCCTATTGAATGTTCTCCCTTATTTGAATCAGTGAACAGTGTTCCTAGAAGTGATCTTTCAATCAATGTTGAAATTTAAAAAAAATATTGGTTTACGAAGTTTGATGTTCGCAAACTTTTTGTGAACCAAATGTTGTTTTCTTTGATGGTGTAGAAAGTGACTTCCTGTGTGGGGGAATATTTCTCTGAATCAAACTTAGTTTCCTCTGATGCTGATAAAATTGATTTCCTGAGTGATTCTTCAGTGATTTTGCAAAATTTTTGTGAACCAAACCCTGTTGGTGTTGGAACTGTCTCCTACAACTAAGGAAATTTACTGCTCCCGCTTGTCAGTGTGAAAATGATATCATATAATAGAAGTGCTTTGCATTTGGCAATCCACAGACAGTTGTAATTCTTTTCATTCTTTTCGTATTTGCTTAGTAGCGTTCTACTATAACATTCCTCATCCGTTAGCGCATGCGTGACTTAGTTGGGACTTGGAAGAAGCTGATCGTAAAGAATTGTTGAATGGTTGTACATGGAATGTTGTGTTCAATCCTAGTAACTATATGGAGATTTATTATGCTTATTTAAGAAACATTAAAATTATGCTGGATTTAGTGTTGTGATTTTTGCATTCGGTTTGCAGAACTTACTTCAACCTAAAGTTGAAGAGGTAAGAAATAAAGAACAAAATACATTTTATATGGTCATGAAGATGAGTAATTTTTCCATTTTGAACTAAACATTATATTGTGTGGAAGAAACATTGCTTGAGATGAGTGTACTTTTTGTAGTGGTTGTTTATTTCGGACTCGTGAATATTAGATACATTAAAATCTTACTTGAAACAGAATCCAGTTCAATGTAGTGGATGTAATGTAAATATTACACACAAATGTTTATATTAGTGGAATATGGGTTCTGTTATATCGAAACACTTGTGAACCATGTCACTGATCATAAAACATATACTGATTATTACGAGATTCATAAGACAAGAGACTTTTAACTATTTCATTGAATATCATTTTCAAGAAATGTAGATTACTTTTTTGTATAGTGAATTTATTGCACAGCTAATTCCAAATATTATTGAATAGCAATTCTCCAGTAATAACCTTACTTTGTTCACGACAGTATATTATTGACATCCAAGGTTTAAAAATTTCATTCCATGAGATCATTGCACGGGAATTTTGTCTTGTTTCAACTGATCCTACTCTAAGGTTTTATTGTATGATAAAACTTCTGTCAGAAACTATAAATTTACCATTAGGCTATCAAAAACAATGTTAAAGGTTAACTGATAGTTTCCACGGATTATCATGGGATAGTTGAAATTATTCGTAGAATAATTGCACAACTCTGTGAAGATAATGCAATAAGTTGATTCAACCAAAGAATGTAAATGATATGAATGACGAACGTTGTCCTTACTTTCGTACGTTACATTTCAATATCAATGTAAAAAGTTTTGTACTTATCGTAAACTTGTGAGGTGATTGCTTGCGCTGTGAGAAATTGCCTTCAACTTCAATATTGGTTAAAGTTACAACTTCACGAGTGTTGTACAACTTGGTCAATAGAAAATTCTAATCTTTGATTTGTACGTAGACTAGTGTAGTACTCCTTTCATAATTAGAAAAATAAATATCATTTGTCTATACCTCTTGATTTTTATTTACCCATGAAATGAAAACCATCTAGAATAGAAAGAGAAACATTTTAACAGAATAAGAAGTTTCTTTTTTTAGAAAAATTTAAGAGAAAATATTAATCTTGTAATTGTTCTATTTTAGAAAGTGAAATTTTACTTTATGTAAAATAAATCAGATAAAATTTTGTTTTAACAAAAATATTTTTATATACTTTGAGTAAAATAAATAGCTTAGAAGAAATTATCTATAAGTATAAAAATAATTAACGTTCAAAAATTTTAACTAAAAAATAAATAAATGAAATAAAATTGTTTAAAAGTATTTACTATTTACTAACCCTTATTTTTTAAAGTTAAAATAAATAAGATACTTAAAATTTTATTTAAATAATCTCATGATTTTTTATTTAAGAAAATAAATAAATTATAGAAAATTTAATTTAACTCATAAGAAATTTTATTCAGGTAATAAATGTAAATATAGAAACATTGATTTAAGTAAAATAACAAGTTACATAAAATTTAGTTTAACTAAAATTGTTAGTACTTATTAATTTTTTAAGCTCAAAATAAATAAGTAAGCTAATATTTAATTTTATGTAAATTGAAATAAGTTTTATAATAATTTAAGTAAAATTAAAAATGTTTTATAAAATTTATTTAAGCAAATCAATAACTTTTATAAAGATAAACCAAAAAGTAAAGAAATGAAATTTGGGTTAACTTAAAATTAGTTGGGAATTATTAAAAAGTCACATAAAATTTTGTTTAACTAGAAATATTTAACTAATAACTATTAAACTTTTCTTAACTTGTAAATAAATAACCTCACACTCAATTTTCTTTAAGTAAAATAAGTTTTATAAAAATGCTTTTAAATTAAATAAATTTTATAAAATTTAAGTAAAATAATTAAGTTATACAAAGTTTTGTTGAACTAAAGTAGTTAATAATTAAACTTCTTAAGTCATAATGTTTAAGTAAAATACTTAGCGCTTATTAAACTTTAAGTGAAAGTAAAGAAGTTACAAATAATTTTGTTTAAGAAAAAATACTGTTATAAAACTTGGAATTACTTATTTACAAACTAAAACTTTGTTCTGAAACTTTTCAGTAAAATAGTATATAATAAAGTTTTATTTCACAAACTAAAACTTTGTTACTTACTCTTTCAAACTAAAAAGATTATTTATGTGAACTATTTAATTACTATGAAACTGGATGTTTCTTTTTTCACATACTTAGTTTGTTCATAAACTTTTGTTTGTGAGACTAGTGAGTATAAATTTTAATCAAGTTTTAACATAATTGAACTTTGAAGTTAAGAAAAAATAAGTATTTTTATACTTCACATTTACTTAGTTTACTAGTGAAACCTTGATAATAGAAATAAAAGAGATCATTTATTCGTGAACAGATAATAATTGAATAAATATTCGAAAAGGTTTGGTGAGTATAGGAGTTAAGTATTTAAATATAATATATATTCTTCTGCCAGCTAAATTAGGAAGAAAACGTGTAATTAAGTGTATTGCTAAAATTTTAATGAATATATATCTGTCATTAATATATGCTTCTATCAGCTAAAATGGGAAAAGAAAACATAATAGTTAACCAAATTAAGAATGAAAACGCCTTCTGAATCAATTTTAAAAAAGGAAATAAAATATTCAACTGTCTTTACTTTTAATAGAATTTTAATGAGAAAGTGTAAGAATTGATCTTAATACATTTGTTTAACCTTGATAGTCATTTATGTATTTATTCTGTACAATTAAATAGCTTTCTCTTTATACTCCATTTATTTCTTCTATTGGAATCTGAAATTCCTCATCATCAACTTATTTTCTTTTCTTTTTTGAATAATTTTCCAATTCACTTGTATTAACGTGGACAAATATATAGTCTTTTAATTCTGTAAAATGGTCTTCTTTCCTTGAAAGGAGTATTCAAAATACTCGTCCTCATAAACATTAGGAGGTGGAAATACAACCGTTGAAGATGATATCATTCGGATAATAAAAATATTTTTAATTAAATACAGAGTACTTCTGTAATAAATTAGTACCTACTTAATTCATATTTAATATTACTTAGGTATATAATTACGAATTAAAACTCTAAAGTCCTGTGTTAATTCTTTATTTATAGAAGATTATTGGAGAATTCGTTGAAATCTTACTGTTTACATTTAGTGTTAATCAGACCGAGCCTTTTCTAACGTTTTGTATGATTTAAAAGTAAGAAAAATCTTAAGTCTAGTTTATTTATAAGGTGAAGAAAAAAATTCTTAACTTTGTAAAAGTAATTTTAAGTTTGGAAAACATTAGCAACTTATTATTTCTACGTTATATTAGTAAATTTTCTTAACATTAAAGGTATAATATTTTTACTTTTATCTTCACACCTATAAAATTGAAGTAAATATTTATCCTAAGATTGAAAGAGAAAATTAAATACAATACTTAAGAATTCTTCTGTTTAGGAAATTCCTTTTGAATTTTGAGGCAAAAAGTTGTGATATTTAAGACTTCGGAAAAATACTCTTATTACGTTTTAATATTAAGATGAGACATCGTAAAATATAGTTTAATACTTTGTAAGAGAATTTTTAAAGATTTACATGAATTTTCATATAATTTCATTTGTAAGTTTTTAAGATAAAGATTTAGTTCATAAGTTTTCTTTTTATTTTATAAGTTGTTTAAGTAAAATTTTATTTGATAGTTTTATAAGATCAATAAAAAGTTGATAAAATTTCGGGTTTAGTCATACACAAGGAAAAGGAATTCTAGACATTAAAAATATAATATACAAAACTAATTGTTATCCTGTATATAAACTTTAATATAATGAAGTATATCCAGTATTTTAATCAGATGAAATATAAGTTGACACTTAACCTTAAAACACTGTATTACAACTAGTTTAGCTTTTAATTGTACTAATGTTAGCGCTTAAAATTACTTTTATTATTACATTTGCAAATCTAAACAATCCAATTAAAATTTCAATATTAGATAGTAATCTACCAGTTGCGATAACAGTAGCAAACTTTAAAGATAGGTTTGCTATTATAAGTTGTAAAATCAGTTAAAACCTTTGCAGCGGTGAATATGATTACAAAGAACTCCGAGTGTGAAAATTCTTGTAAAAGTTTGTTTTTACTATCTTAAAAATAAATTGCTTTCATTAAATAATTATTTTTCTTCACGTAATCCGCTCTAAAATCTTAGTTATATTTAAATGAAAGCATACTTTTTATTACTTAGTAAACTGTTTTTCTGTTTTAACCACAAGTGTAATAAAAATAAATAAGTACAGTAATTATTCTTTAATTGATTAATATTTATATTCTGGAGAAATCTTTAAAATTTTATTAGTTTAAAAAATCTGATTTACCTACAAAAACAATAAATTATGAAATAAGATATTTTAAATAGATATATATAGCAAACTCAATTGTAGATGATTAAGCAGAAACTTACATTTATCTTTTCATCAGTATCTTCATGTAGTAATGATGCTGATGCTTTTAAGCTTTTCATCTGCTGTTAAGTTTGATCCAACATTTTTTCAGGTTCATCCAATTGTGTTAGTAAAGAGGCGGTAATTTCTATTTCATCCACTATAGAGGTCTATAATGATAATATAAGAAGGAAATAAGATTTAATATTTTGATTATCTTCATAGAGTTAAGGTAATCCTGGATGATTAAACAGATGTTTATATATTCTTGAATATCTTTAGCTAGTAATGTTGGTGACTCGTTAAGCTTTCCACCTTTTGCTGATAAGTTTGATCTACCATTTTTCAGCTTCATCCAATTCTTTTAATAGGGAATTGAAAATTGTACTTCATTCAGTATTCTCATCCATAATGATAATATAACAATGAAGTGAGAGTTAATATTTTTAGTACTTTCCTAGAGCAAAGTTAACTATAGATGATTAAGCAGATTCATTGTCGCCTTTTTATTATCTTCAGCTAGTAATGCTAATGTCTTTAAACTTTCATCTTCTGATACGTGCTTCTAGTATTTCTTCGAGCTTCATTTGCTTCAATAGGGAGGTCGAAATTTCTATTTCATCCAGTACAGCCATTTATAATGATAATATAAGAAAGAAATGGGATTTAATGTTTCTGAATACTTTCCTCGCGTAAAGTTAATCGTACATGATTAAGCACATATTTACATTGATATTTTTCTTCATCATTTTCAGCAAGTTATGCTAATGTATGCATAAGCTTTTAATCTTCTAATGAAAACTCAGTTAGTTTGCACTTTGAGTCCAACTCAGTCCCCGCTTTACTAGTTTTTTCCTTTACTCCAGGCTGATTGAGTTCAATTTTTTTTTCAGTCATTGCCTTATTTTTTTTTCTAAAAAGGTAAATACTACCTATTAAATATGCTTGCTAATATTTTTTATTTCTAGTAGTATAAGTTCCCTAATCAGTTTTTATTTTCTCGAGAAGGCGGAGTATAATGCTAGTTTCATTTTTATTGATGAACTCTGAAAGTTCGTGCATTTGTAACTAAGTTCTGCACAACTCCTTTTCCCCTAAAATAATGCAGTTTTATTTTATTTTGAAATAGCTAATTCATATGAAAAATATTACATCTCAATATATAAATACTGTTTCGCTCCTTAAGTTCAATTTAACTTTCAAGTATTTGCCCTAGAATACCGCGCCGGTTTTAGCTGCCCGCTTACCAACCGCCCACTTAGCCGTAGTTTGCCACCTGCTAGCCGCTCGTTTGCCTACCAACGTCCGCTGCCTGTCGCGCTCGTGTAACGAGCGCCGCTGTTTTCTGCCCGCCGGTCGATTACCACCCGCCCACTGCCCGGCCTGCTTGCCCACCAGCCGCGTATGCGGACCACTATCCGTTCTTCATATGTTGCCGGCAACCGCCGTTTCCCGTCCCTGCTTCAACCACCGTGTTTCTTCCCTCGTTAAATTTTAACACGTAAAAGTTAAACATCATTGCTCTTTCATTTAACTTATTTGTATTAAATATTTTACTCTTAAGTCAACTATAGAGTCCGGAGAACGTTTTTTAACACATTAGGAGTTCTTTCCTGCCTAAAATGAAGCAGTTTTATTTTTGAACAGCTGATTCATATGAAAAAATATCACATGAATAATGTATTCTTTGATCCTTTTATTTTCGTCCACAAGTATGGATTGCATCCCCTATAATAGTTCAAATATAGGACATTAATGAATAAGATACTGCATTCGTGGCACTTTGAACACTACTTTGCGTTCTTAATGTGAATTTCAACTTTCGAATATTTGCCCTACGATACTTCGCCGTTGCCCAAGGTTAATTACTATTAAAGATTATATCCTTTATAGAAGGAAAGCTGAATTCCTCATAGGGATAGTTAAAATACTACAGTAAAAATAAAAAATATGTTACTAAATTCAAAGCACAGGTTGAACACTGCTCTAAGTTTTAACCTTTATTTTAACTCTGGACTATTTTCCGTACAATTACTGTAAATTGTACGGTACTGAAGCCAATGCGAGTCAATTGCTGAAGCGAACTAGTGTTAATTATTGATAAGGATAGTTAAAATCTAGGAGATATCTTCACGAAGTAGTAGTAAAGTAAAATGAGTACTATAATACTGTGAAAATCATTTTTATATTACCTTTTAATGAGAAATATATTTTAGAATATCTATTTTCTAATAAATTAGATATCCCCTGATAATCAAACTCATTAAAGATGTATGGCATTTCCATTGAAGTGGCTTGCGCTGCATGGGATATCTGATAACGAAGTTGTTGGATGGATATTAGGATTATTTATACATTTGTGTTTAGCAAATGCCTAAAGAGAAACATGTATGTCGTAATATCAAGCGAACGAACTCACAATCAGAAAAGGTTATTTTAATTTTCATTATGTTTAATTTATATTGTTTAAAACTCCTCCTACATTATGGTGATGTTCTGTCTTTGTATGTTAGTGATCTGTTCTCAGATACGAATATAAGACCTGATTTCCTGGACACAAATGTGGAATGTAACCTCCTTGAAACGGGCTTTAACGCCTTAAAAGCTTTCTCGTACTGAACACTATCTTAAAAGCTAGCCCTGCAAGCCTCGCACTGAGCATAAAATGCTTACTAACGTGAACGTTTTAGCAAGTTTAACAGTCAGCATTCCTGACGGTGTATGCTGAATCCATGTAATCTGAGAAAAACATTTTAATTAAGTTTTAAACCGTGCCATTCTTTTGTAAATAGACTGTATGTATTATATCTTTTGTCATTACCTTACACTTAAGGCATAAAACTAATCGGTACTTACATCTTATAATTAATCGAAGAGACATGATGATTGATATGCTATATGTTATTACTCACCAGACTTTCAGATGAAGGATAAGATTTTCCGACACATGGGCTCAATAATTAATAGTGAACATGAGGAAGGAATGGGAGCTGAACTTGAAAACAAAATGACTGGACGATTGAGATATATAATTTTCAGGTGGAAAGTGCTCTTTTCTAGATTTACAAGAAGTTGGGATCACACGACGTTAAGAAAAAATAGTTATGAACATTGCAGTGAACCATTCAATGAAATGCGCCATGACTTGGGTCTCATACTCTATTTACTAAAAGGCAAGCAAGAAAGGGGGAATTACCACCATCTTTTACCAGGAAAAAACAAAACAAATCAATTTAAAAATAATAGAGCGCCCATTTGCTGCGCCCATAATACAGCGTCCCAGGGCGTTAGCAATGGCTAACGTAATCTTAGCAAATGATCAAATCTTGGAAGGATTGCTTAAGGCGCAAACCCTAAGAAACTAGAAATAATAACTTCATGGAAGTACCTAATAAAGTTCAAATTAAATTTTATTTATGCTCTTTAGGCATCTTAGGTCAAGATAGGGAGGGACAAATGATGTTAGAAGTTAGCGTCTTGACTTTCAGGAGGCCTAGTTAAGGTACTTTACATTTGTCTGCTATGACAAAAAAAATAGAGAAACATTAGTTGTGGAACGGCAGCCACTGGCTAGCCAAAAGGCAAAAGTCAATAAATGTAGCATTTACTTACTGCTAACAATTTATAAATGTTATTCTGTAGTCAGAATAGGATGAGTAATTTCATATTCAATCAGCTTCTTGTTACGTTTGATGGACTGGTTTATCTCGGATATATTTGTAAACGGCACAAACGGTACCACATTTGACTATGAATCAAGTGGCCTGCGCTTAAATGAGGAATAGCACACTGCAATCTTTTTGTCACTGTTCCCCATCTCTGTTGTTGCTATTAAATTCACTAGTGATCATCTTCAACGTAAAGGCAGTTAACCCTTAAAAGAATAACATAATTTTTAGCTTAGTTTCCATAACATGGGTCTTCTTTGATCCACTCTCAATTTTACTATTTTAGGTATAGTTAGATATTTTTTCAATGTAATTTTATCGATTTCTCTATGTTTACTTATTAATTGGATAATATTGTGTTCTAGACAATTATTCATAAGCCGTCTTAAATTTTTATGTAAGCTATTTATTCGAAAAACTGTATTCAATGTATTTATTCAAAATATAACATAGACACTACATTAAAATGTAATAGTTTTGCAAGACAGTAGCAAGCTTTGTGTTAAATTGCAGTAGGAATAGATACGTCAATACGCTTTGATAATATAGTTACAGCACAGAGTTCTTTGTTTTACATTTTTATAATTCTAAAAAAGTCTGAAAACATTTTGTAAGCAAGTCTTCCCCTTTCAATATTCGCAGTCTTCACAAACAACAAATACCTTTGAATGCTCATTGCACACACACCTTTCACACTTCATGCAAAACTTTGCAGATTTTCTGTCCTTATTCCTGAGGCATTTGCGTAACATTTTCGTCTTCTTAATTGCTGTTGTTGTTTTAGACCTTTCATTGCTGTCACTGATGACTCCGATTCTTTCCATGGCTACCAAAATATGTATTTGAAATGTAGGGGTAAACTTCCTTGATTATGATGTAAGGTTTCACAAGTTCGTCAACCAAGTCTGAGAGATATAACCTTCTCTGATAAGCCACATTTTTGTAATAATTAGCGTTGAGAGCAGTAAATAAGATATATGCGTTGAGAGCTGCAACATCTAACATATTGAACCAAATAACCATAGACCATCGACGAGTTTGTCGTTTTACAGTGTAGGTTCTAACCATTTTGTCCATATTATCAACACCCGATTTTGTCTTATTATAGTAGAGATTGATTTCTGGCTTACGCTTGTCATTGGAGGAATCGATCTTAGAATCATGGTGCATCGTGCTTAATACAATAACGCACTTCTACTTTTTAGGCACATAGCTTCTAAGAGTAATATAATCTTTGAATGCGAAAACAGATAGCCGCACTTATCTGTCTTTGTTGGGTTACATAATTGGTGATATATTTGGTTTGTTGAGCCGCAGCATTCCAACAACTGTTAAACGCTTAATCAAAAATTCCTGTGCTAATTCAATGTCTGTTAAAAAAAGTTGTCCATTGTGATGTTCAACCCAGTATTTGCAAATGGTCCACACCACTTGTTCACGATTGTCGTTCCCACTTTTGTTTGCCCTTTTTCACCAAGGTTGCGTCATGTGTAAATAATCCCATCCATGGTATGAGGTTTCGGAATCACAAACCCAGAATATCTTTATACCGTATTTTCCTGGTTTGTTCGGCATGTATTGTATGAACTTGCAACGGCCACGAAAAGAGACCAATTGTTCGTCTACCGTAATACACTCACGAGGATTGAATACTTATCGGCAGTTATAAATGAATTTTCCCCATACGTAGCTCACAACAGGCTAGATTATCAGTTTTCTCACGCGCATCACGTGTTCGTTTGTCAAATCTCAACATTCGTCAGATGTCTTCAAATCTTTGCACACTCATAGTAGTAGTACAATACGTTGGGTTTGACCGAGGATCCAGAAATAGCTCACGAACATTCACATCCCAGCTCTTTTCCTTTCCTGCGAAAAGCAACAATCCAAAAAAATGTAAGCAATTCTTCTTTCGATACTTCCTTCTACTTTCGATTCTTTTGTTGCGCAATACGGCGCCCCTCAAGGTTGGTATATATCCTAATTTCTTCGATGATGTCCAGTGTAAATACCAATTCGAAAGCTTTTTTTTGGTGTGCTGGCTTTGGCACGCGATATTAGACCTTCAAATAATCCAATATTTTCATAACTATGGTGTTCAAAACCGTTATCTTCTGCATCATCTGAAACATAACTCTCATCACCACTGCCTAAAACACAGTCACCTTCATCAAGAATAGCAGCAATCTCTTCCTTGCTCAAATACGCCATTATCATACACACTAAGCATGCGTACAATTTGATTGTTCCATAAATCACATTTATACTTTCGCTTGCTCAAGAAACATTTCTAAGAGGAAAATAGTACATACAATAAATAGAGAATGTTTCTTAGCAAATATAAATATTATATAAATAACTTAACTTTTATCTTTCAATGACCAAACACTAACCAAAACTTTAAAGTACAAAAATATACTTCCTTTCTCTTAAATGGGTTTTTGAAGACAGCTTAGAAAACATCACAACACACTAACTTATGAGTAAGAGACATTTGTTGACCATCAAGAAAGGTGATTCTCGTGAGGGTTCATTTTGTAAACTAACTTTGTAACTCAAACTGTCAGAATAAATGTAGCTATAGTACAACTAATACTAATACAAATACTAGTATGACATACTAAAATCTAATCTAACAATAATAAGATGGTTCACACTATCACAAACAAAAATATATATTGAATTATGCACGTATGTTGGTTATGAAATTAAAATGTACCGGGGTCAGAAAGTGCCCATGATATGTAAACTACGCATATACAGTATATATAAAAACTAAATTTGTGAAAATATATAGAAACAAAAGAGTTAAAACCCTTCATTTTTAGGAAGTAAATATACCAATAGAAGATGTCAAGGAGATCTGACGCTCTACAACAAATACTATAGGCAAAACGTATAAATAAAACCCTCCTTGGTCAGTTTTGACCTATGTTATGCGTTCTAGGGTTAACTGTGGTACTAATCATTGTACCTTCCCCTTATGAAGATAGTGGGTTAATATTCAATATACATACAATTTTAAACACACCGACCGGGTGCCCGAGCGGTCTGCGGCGGTAGGCCATCGGCTCGAAGGCCCGGGTTCCAGTCCCGGTAGGGGCATGAGTGTGGGTTTTAACAGCTAAAGGTGAATCGTGACGGGTCGAAGTGCGAAGTTACTAGACTGGCCCATATAAATATAAAGTTTTTACAATTTTTAACACATCAAATTAATATTATTAGAATATAATGAGGGAAACAGTCTCACTCCACGGTTTAGCTTTAACTGTATATATTTTGAATTCATACTGTGTAAACATAGAATGAAACTGCCGGATTTCGAGAAACCTTACTTCAGAAAATTAAAACCATTGACTTCACATCATTAATAATAAGGCACTGTGATTAGAATCCACCTGACGCCAGCCAATTCTATAAATATGTCTGAAAACTAGAACCTAGAATATTCTTTAAATTCTAGAATCTAGAATATTCTGGAAAAAAGTATGCGATCGAAAATATTATGGAACAATGTACGCATATGGGGGATATCCTGAGATATATGACTCCACCTTCGATTTCTGAGTGGGAACTCCTAAAGTTAGTGTTTATCCAACATTCTCATATGAAAATAAGAATTTACTTGAATTACGCTCTCAAAAGCTACACAATATTAAGAGGGCTAAAATGCCTTTCAAAGTTTGGGGGAAGATTGTTCCAACTGTGTGGATTTAAGGACCCTCAATGCATTTATCTAATTATCTAACGAAATGTGACCAGTGAGTGCACATCTTTCGACGAAATAGCCAACAACAATTTTAGGAAACCCAGTACAATTGCAAAGTCTTAGTGTATAAATTTAAGGAACACAATATAGTTTGCTATTAAATATTCACATGCTAATACATCATTCACCTGTGCTTCCCTCCATTTTCAACCTTGCTCATTGAAAAAATCTCTACGTGGCTTGAAAAAGCATCAAGTTTTACTTTTCTCAATGATAATAGTAATCTGTGTTTTATGCTAAGGAAAGTAAATAACAGCAAAATCCAGGGGCAAGGTGAACCAATACTGGTTTGCCCTTGGCATCCAGCGGATAAAAATATCGTTCTATGAATTAAATAATTTAAGGTGAGCTTCCAAACACTTTAGCAGTTATAGAACATAGCACCTCTTACTTACAAGACACCTTGCGTTAAAATATATCCAATAGGGGGTAATAATTATGCTTTTAATTCATATAAAGAGATCAGTACTCTGAGGTGATAGGATAAAATTAACCAGAAGCATGAAATTTTGAAAGTAATGATTATAATATGTTAAATTTCGAAAGATATCTCCCTTATAAGAGAACAAAATGTTTCTATTTCCATCGTCTGCTGAAGGTTTTCTCAGAAGTATTCTCTTTCCTGAAGGGAATCAAAATTCTGATTACAGTAAACTTGTATCCGTAAGAATCACATTATCTGCAAGAAGTAAAATACCTCTATGATCGTGTTGAGCGGACAGGAGTGAAGTGATTAAAGCTTAACAAATGCGATATATGAATCAGTATTCAGCTAATACTTTTTTCTATTTTCCTTCATAAGGAACAGTCAAGTTAACTTACAGCAATAATTGTTTTCATATAGGCTCGTAGTTTAATTTTATAGGACCGTTTATGATTCCTTAAAAAGACTTTTCTTCAGTGCTTTTCTGCCTGGTGCAGTAGTTGCAGTCACCCTCCTAGCAAGATGAGTATCATAGTATTTTTTAATTTTTTTATACCTTCAAAGGTAAAGATGCATGAGCGTAGGGTTGTTAACACTATACCTAACTTTTTGCCGTTGATTATGAATTTTTAAAGCGTTGCTAACTCATATCATGAGGTTCATGAATACTTCCTAAAGTGATTTTCCCTGCGTGAATAGACTTAGCGGAACATTAATCATTTTATAATAGGCAAAGCATAACTAAGTAAATAAATAACAAACTTACACAATTTCTAAAGCGGTTTTCAATCTTACTGGCTGACTTCTTTGTTGACTAGCTGCTTCGACGGCTGGCTGGGTAGTAAATCTTTAAAATTCAGAAAATATAAAATATAAACTTAGTATCCAAGCGTTTCTTTTTATATTTTGAAAAATATATATCTTACTTGTAACTAATAGTTGTAACTGTTACAGCATAACGGTTATAGATAACAAGAGAAACCTCTTTTTAGACTTGTAATATTTTGAGTAAAAATAAGAAGAAAAAATGTTCTTTCAAAATAGGTTTAAAATACATTTCATGTAAAAGTAAACAATTTACTAAATTTTTACGAGAGATGATTTTCAGTTCTGCAGCCCGCTCAGGACAGTAATTTCAACTAAAATTTTAACTTAGTTTTTCACCTCATTTTACCTCATTTTTTTTCTATTACTTTACTGCAATCAGTTGAACTAAATATTTAACTGTCTGAATATTTTAATTTAACGAGCGAGTCATAAGTTGCACTCCTCCGGCGGGCGGACAACGGTTTACAGGCAAACGTTTACAACACAAACGGGCTTGTGGACCGCGCCGAGGCGGGCTAACGCTAGTAGCAACCGGCTTTTATATGCAACCGCGCCGCAGCGGCCTAAGGTTCAGGTCATGGAATGATCCTGAACCTTTTGCACACCAAGTTAGCTCTTTCGTTTGGACAAAAACTAACAAATGGTAGTTTGGAACGAAACTCTGCAAGACACAACACGGCATATCGTCACTCTTGCTTTATGGACATGTTAGCCCCGTATTTGCCGCTGTACAAGTTCCTCCGGCGGTATTCTCCTATCTGTAAGTTAATTTCATTTAATATTTTATACTGCATAGAGGGAAAAAAACTTATATAAAAACATACGAAATGTTTCCTAAATTATTTTCCAGGGATGTACTCACAATATCAAGTGCCGCTCCAAAATTAGAAAAATGAAATCATTTGATTTATATTGCCACTAACTTCATGAAAATTATAGACCAGCTTCTCAATTACAGTGGAGTAGATAGGGCCAGATGACTTGTCCGAAATAATAAAATGGCTAAAAAATCTAAATGATTATTACATAATAAAATATCAAACGTTATAAAGTAATATATTTAGCTTACCTATTGCCATCTCTTGATTCTAGACCTGCTGTAACGTCCAGAAAAGTGCGGGAAATATCTAAAAATTCCGCAAAACAAAAACAATTATCTAAAATTTAAATTACTCGATTAAATGATATAAAACTCTTAAATCTAAGTTACGTTAGGTATGTAATGCCGTCCAAGACTACAGGCGTCCCTGTACCTCCTACAAAAGCGTGGGAAAATTCAGAAAATTTTAGAAACATAAAAATAACCTTGTAAAACACTACAAATAAAAAATCTAGGTTAGAGCCGGCCATAGTGACGTGGCACGACTAGTCTAAAGATACCCAAAGCCCTCTAAACATCATAAAAATCTGTTTAAAGACGGCGGTCATGTTTTAGCCAATATGCTTCTTGGTACTACTGATGTATTATGTGAGCAAAGGGAGCGAAGCTCTGTTTTAAAAAATAAACAAAAATACTAAGGAGACAGTTTTATAAAACTCCAGACCACGAGCAAGAATATCTAGAGACCCGTACCAAGATTGAAAATGTGTTAACCAAGTGTTCTGAAATTTAAATAAATATTCTTAAATTTTCAAGAATGCATCTTCTTTACAGGACATCACGAATATTTAATGCAAGGATTTGAAGGTACAAGATCTGTAGGAAATATTGCGAGGGCTTTCTACACAGGACTCTTTGCTTACGACGGATGGTAAGTGTTAGCGCATAACAAATGGTCATTAGCTACTTTGTGATTGTATCGCTCATCACATAGAAAAGTGACAAAAGCATAAAAATGAACTTTTGGAGGAAAGAGAAAACAAAAATGGTAGACAAGTTATGTTAACTCTTCGTCATTTTGGTCATGTGATTCTTCCGATGAAATTCAATTTTGAGACACTCCGTTCAGTAACAAAATCAATGTTGAATATGCAACGCTTAAGCATAACAATGCATGTCCCCATGTGAATTGATGTGTTCATCGTTATCCAAATTGAGGTGGAAATTCAGTTCATGAAATTGCTTCCTCAATGGCTGGACTAAAATCGTAAAACCATAAACAAGTGTTAAATAATTTAACAGAAATGGAAACAAATATTAATTTTCTCACAAATCGAAGTTTTGCATTTTTTGCGCTGGTCAGTAGCTAAATTTCGAATCGATTTGAGTTTTATTTTATGACATTTATGGCTCAGGCTGGGATAAGGTAGGAGAAAGGATGCGGCAAGGAGTCGACCGGGGCTTAAGTTAAAGATACCATCCTGGGATTTGTCTAATGCGACATGAAAACATCACTCAGGATGGTCGATCGTTGTTGTCGATCCAGGCCCTCCCGAATAAGAAGTCAACACCTTACCAACTGAGCTACGGCCGTTCCGTAGCCAATTTTGAGCTGTCATTTTTCAGTGGGACGTGCGATATATATTATTTTCTTAGTAATATGAGAAAATTACAATTTGTAATAAAATATCGTTCATAGAATTAATTAAAAAAAACTAATTACTAGAACGTTTAGTTTAAAAGTTTTGATTTACCTACCACACAATCATTTTTCAAGGATACTCAGTTTTAATTTGTATCATTTGTGTTAGCTATTTTATGTTGTTAATGGCATGAATTAAATGAATAATGATGATGATTACAATTATGATGATCATAATAAAATGGTAACAGATTATAAAAAGAATGACAAATGATAAGAATAAAGAAACATATAAATATACATCTTTATATATTAGGTCATATACGATAATTTCCTAGCAACCACGGATTTATGTTGCAACGAGGTGTATTGTTCGTCGTAAAGTTTACTAATCTTATTAGGAACCTAATATACATCATTGCCGTCACATTAGGAGTGAAGGAAATAACGAGATAACAGTGACAGTAAATTACGTTGCTTGGGAAGGTCACAATTATCTGAGACTCTTTTAAACAAACTTTAAATTAGTGAAGCTATTCATCAAAACGCTCATGATAGCTTAACTATTTATTTTAAAGTGTTATGAGTTTTATTGTAATTTTAGTAGTTAGTTAAATAATAAATTCCATAGATGTATGAAGTATAAAACCACTTATTTTTGGAATATTAATCCTTAGCATTCTGATTAATTAAGGGAGACTATATGATTGACTCCTTGCCCAGTGCCGTCTCATTGTTACATGACCAATAAAACATTCCTCCCAAATCAAGGCTGACTTTCCTTTTGTAGCAATGAAATGATCTTATGTGTCTCCTACTGAGTGTGTTCCGATTAGAACAGAGCATACTCAAGGTCACAGCTTAGCTTAATGGGGCATGTCTGTGTTTGCAGACAGGTCCTCTTCCCTCCAATTTCGAAGCCAAGGACCGACAGGCATTGAAAATTAGTTGAACCCTGAGATAATCTTTACCTACGATTGGAAACTTCACCATTTTTGTAATATGCGGGCCTTTTTATATTAATAATTATAATGATAACAGAATATCACTGTTCTTCATGAGCATATTTTAACATTGTCCGGCCTCATTAATACCTTCTTCTCGCTAACAAAATCTTTCATTTGTGAATAATTGCTTCTGTTTTTATTTTCTAGGCACATCAATTTTCCTACCTTTTCTCTTTAATTAGGTAACGTTTAACGCTGAAGGCCAATATCTGTCAGCGCTGCTTGAACGACGTTTGCCTAATTTAACTGAAGTACAGTCATTTTGTTTGTTTGTTCATTCATCCTGACCCGACTGAAATGAGGGAGTCCAAACTTTAGTTTGCCACCAAGAGTCCGGACACTTAAAACTCACCTACTTGAAAACTCAAATATATTATTAAACGTGAAATTTTGATAAAATACGTGGTATCCAGTCTTTAATTTGCACGAAAAAGTTAAATATCAAACTCTATATTTGAAACCTCTTACAGCATTAAAGTTTGCCGGTGCTTCAACGTTACACAAGCATATTTTGTCTGATATGTCTATAAGTATTTGGTCTGTTTTTTAATTAATATCAGCATGTTTGAAAAAGACAGTATTACTAACAACCCGAAAACTTGCAATTTGCACAATCGCAAAACTTGGCTGTCAGATTTGGTCTAGGGAGTTAAGTTGACTATTTTATTTACACCTAAGATTACCAACATAAGAATTTGAAAGTCTTCACCAATAAATAACAAGTCCAATTAGAACTGTGCTAATTTTTCACAAATCGATCAATCGGTCTTTTAGAATACTGAAATATCGGCATCGGACAAAATGAAAATCGATATAGAACGAGATTTCGATATGGTTAATGTTTGACTGACATCGAAGTTTCGATATATACTATATTCTATTTCTAACGATTCTTTTACATAATCGAAATTTCACTTCAACTTCCTTTCAATATACAAGAGATATGTAATGTTTAATATCACCAGCTATATCAGTGTTCAATATCGAAATTTGGAAATCGTACAGCTCTAACGCTAAGTCCAATCGCTTCTGTCTGTGACAAATTCTCGAAGTGAATGTGAAGTTAGTATAAAGTAAATTGAATATTATTTCTTATTGAGGGTACTCTTCGTTTGTTCGCGCATTTGAGTTTACGTTCAATTGCTCGAATATTGGCAAACAGAAGGTATCATTGTCATCGACACAATAGTAATAATAATTTCAGAGCTGCATCTAAAAGACTTTCGATGTATTTGAATAAGTCGTGTAACAGTGTATTTGGATACGTCCATGATGATAAGTTTGAGATTAATCCAACCCTAAAGATACTCATGAATTAATTATTGAGAAGATTCCCTATTTACTTGTATAATTAAGGACTTTGGTGATAAGAAAGGGACTTTAAGGAAAGTGGTAAAATTAATTTTGCTATAGATGCTCTTCTTTCTTTCATTAAACAAAACATGTAACATGTAAGTATAGTCAGTACGGCTAACTCTTCCTGCCAATAGTCACTTCATTTACACGATCTCAAATTTCGGCTGTTCTGTTCTACGTAGGCGATAAACGTCACAGCACCGAGCATGTGGATGAGAGGAAGCCTGATCATCTCGTAATCAGATCCTGTGACAGAATCGTAGGTCCGTATATTGACGATTTCCTTTCCCTTAGTTGAACCGTCTGAAATCTGAATGTGTGCACAGTATAATCAAATGTCTTTGAGTAGTTGAGGTTTGGTTATTGGAAACCCTTTCAATGCTTTCCTTTATCTTTCAGCTTACAGCTTTATGGTAAGCATGTATCAGTTTAATCGTACATAACTATCAAATTCATGTAATTAATAGTTTGTAAGGATTTATCTTGAGAGTACAAGACTTAGAACGGCAGTTTAAGTAAAACGCAAAACCGCACACATTTTCTTAGTCTCCTTGTGTTACAATTATGTTATGCATTTAGAGAACGTTAAGGCTTAAAAGATTTTCTTACACGTAGTTCATCTAACTCTGATGTAACCAAGAGAAGTAATACGCTACTACCCCAATTAGTCAATCTGAAACTGCTGTCAATCGAACAACATCTGCTGCTTAAAATGGATATCAGTGAAAGCTCTGGACAGATCTTTGTGTTGCCACAACTGCTCTAAACAGTCTTAACAATAAGAACATTTTCAAAAAAGTAAGGGAAATAGCATTACAAAGTTGCAGAGAATGAATTTGAAACCTATATTTTTTATAATATGTATAGGTAAACTTGTAACGTGTTCACAAATTACAAAATTATCGTTAATTGTATTACTCACCATTTTCTTTCCTTCCGTCATTGCTGTCTTGTTTCGTCGCTAAAACTGCAGAAACACTAAAAATATTTATTCTTTCTTATATCACTCAATCTTATTTCCGAAGCATCTACCATGGAGATTATCAACAATTATATGGATTATCAGTTACAAAATTGAATATAGATAAGAATATTGTTTAAAGATTGAATTGTATTGTTGTGAATTGAACATTTCAAGTCGTGTTTATGTTCAGTGTTTTCGACATTCCCGATTATTTCTGTATCTTTCATTTATTTGGCAACGCTTTGGATTCCTTTTCTCACTTGTATCTTGGATAAATTTCTAAATAGAAGAAAACGTGACCTGGCGCTGCTTAGAAACTTTATGACGTATTTTATGTTTAACGTAACGTAATGGAGGAGGAGCTAACGCCTGCGTTTGCTTGAATTGTTATTAACGCTCTGAACGTTATTATGAGCTTTTAAGGTTGAGAATGTTTTACTCGATTCTGAACTACGGCGTCCAATTTACCTCTACTAACTTCCAACCCGGAACAACACGAATCGAAGGTAAGAGTGATAAACATCAAACAACCAGGGACATAGAAGATCCTGCGTGAAAATAAATATGATAATTTTAGAATACCATTTTTTTTTAGAAAAATAAAATAGAAAGGTAGATAACTAACAATAAGAGTTTAAGCACCATCATACCAATCCAGTTACTAACCGCTACCGGAGTACAAACTGGAGTTAAAAGACTAAAGAACAACAGACCAGCAGGGAGGATCCAGGTGAATCTAATGACACTTTAAGAAGACGAGCTAACAAATTACTTAAACACTCATTTTCAACATATTGGAACAAGGGAATGTAACAAAAGAATTTATGGAGAGTAGGTAGTATCATATCACTCTTCAAACAACAAGACTGAACGGATGCGAAGATTACAAAGCAATAACCTTACTAAACACATCATATTGATATTTCACACATGTGTTTTTTAAAACTACTGAGAAACACTAAGATATTATCAAATATCAGTATTTTTTTTACGGATATCAGTATTCCTTTCGAAACTAATTCTTAAAAAGATCTGGGAATGAGCACTACCAATTATATGTAGATTTCTAAAAGACCTACAATAGTGTTAGTGTGAAAATCTTTACAACTTGTTACTAGATTTTAAAACCCCACCAAAAGTAATTACTGCGGTAAAGGCTTACAATACAGACTCAAAACTAGTGAAAATAGGAAACAGAAATCAGGGGATTTCAAGACACTGAACAGATATATCCACTATCGCTGTTTAACAGCATTTATACAGCACAACTCAGAAATTCAAGACCGCCACAAGGAGTTATAAACACAAAAGCGTGACTTATATATACTAGTCAAAATAGAAGCTTGTGTTAAATCCATTGCAAAAAGAATTAAGACAAAAAGTTGAAATATTGGACTACAAATCGACAAAAAAATCTGTTAACAAGGAAAGTGAACAGGTAAAATACATATGGACAGATCAGCACCGAAAATAGTAGTCGACACTAAACAATCACAAGAATTTACGATAGAAATAAATGCCTATGGTCAGTGTAGAATTTCTCGAGAGCTCTTATCTAGTAACATGAAAATCAGAATATACAAACCCATATCCAACATGCTGTATGCGAAATATGGACCTAAATGGGTACTGATGCCCTTTGTAAACAACTCTTTCAGAAAAATGTGTGGATCAGTGATATACGAGCCAACCGGAGAATGGCGAAAAAAAGACATTTGAAGGCACAAGATTTGTATAAAGAAGCCGATGTAACTTAAATGAAAGAAAGAAGAATGCAGTAACACGTAAAGAAAAAAAAACCAATAAATGAACACCGAAAGCAGTGCAGTGAAAGGGAAAAGACTGGGAACAAAAGATCAACAGAAAGGCCGAGATACAGGTGAATATATCAAGTAGAAAACAGTAAGAAATGGTTACGTACTGACTTACTGGAAGACAGAACAAATTGCAGAAGAGGAGCGGCCAGGGGCCTGCACGCCCTGTAGCTAAAGAAGTGAGTAAGGAATTAGTGAAACATGCAAAGTGCCAAAGTGAATTCCGTGATCATGTTTTTCAAAAACTTTCTGGAATGTAAATTTTACTAGAGTGAATAATTAGTTTTTTAGTGATTGAGTGAACCAGTACTTACAGACCAACAATATCAAATCCTCCCCCCCCCCCGTGGGAATTTTGTAGACACATTCCCGTGGGAATTTTGAAATATATTACATGTCAAAATAAATATTTTTCCGGTTGTTTGCCGAAAATTAACAAAAGCGTTAACTCGTGGTGACGTCATCAATATGGCGTCCACGCCCAAACATCGACTTCTACTTAATCGATAGTATCTTCTCTCATTAAAGATGTAAACTTTGTTCTTACATCAAATTGAAGATAATGATTGTTCTCAATAATAATTAAAATTGACATGGTGTTTATATACTGTCATCTTTAAATATAATGGCTGTTATTTCAAAAATGTACTTTTACTCCTTTCACCATATCACTTTAATAGCAAATAACTATTAAACTCTCACAGATGCCTACCCTGAAATAAACATTATAGAGCGAAATAAACATTAAACGTAATCTTTCTAACGAGATCAACATCATTGTTATATCTTAAATATTGAGCAAGCTAGTCGCTTTTATGCGATTTTGTGGGTGTTGTACTATAGGGCCTTTAAAGTACTTAAAACTAAGCACCATGCTGAAAATTTTCAATATTCTCCTCATTGTCTTCAATTTGACTCAAGTAAAAGTTGGTGTTTGCGCGTGGACGCCATTTGAAGACTCACTATGTGTTAAAGCTGTAGTGAATTCCGTACCGTGTCCTGAGCGCACAAGCCAAAATCGTGGACTTAGCGCACAAGCAGGTAGCTGGCGTGTGCTACTACTATTACTACTACTAACAATAATAATGTTCATGCTTTAATAACTACAAATGAAGGAAAGAGAACTGTAAACTGCAACTTATTATTTCCATTAACATAATCATGTTGTTTCATATGATTGAATAGTAAGATGCTTCTATCTTGCAAAGCAGCGAAATTTAATGACATTGAATCCTTCCTTCACGCTTTATCCAGGCTTAGGACTGGCTTTTTAACAAACTACAACGTGTTTAAAGGGGTAGGGACAAAATCGAAGGACCGAATCCAAGCGGACAAAATCCACAGTTTTCCCAATGACGACAAAATCTAATTGTAAGGGGACATTATGTAAGCATTTCTTCGTTGTTAGAAATATCAGGAACATCGAAGTAAAAATAATGAATAGGTACAGGTATTAGGCACCATTTAGCCAGTGTACCTAGATACAGTGTAGGGTTTTAAAACTTAACTCAGCTGCCTGTCTGAATGTCGTTTCGTCTCGTTTCATAAGCGCAAAGAGAGAATGAAATGAGACGAGACAGTTCTAAGCCTCATCTCATCTTGTCAAGTGAGTATTACTAAATTAGAGTATAATTTTTAGTTACCATCCCCACTATATCTGAGTGCTTCAAATTTTACCTATTGAACATATTTAAATGGAACAAAATCTGAACCAAATTACAACATATCTTTGAATATTTCTAATTATGAGTATTAAATATATCTGAATAGTAAATTGTAAAGTCAAAATACAATAAAACACTTCATTGTCATGTATCAGTGTAGGCCTACTATTTTAAACTACTGAACACATGTGAATAGCAAATTTCTAAGCAAAATTACAATACTTTTATCCCTTTCAGAAATGATTTGACAGCAACATAATTTAAAAGAATCACTTTCAAACCCGTTTTTTCAAAATCTGCCTTGCCAGACCCAATCGAAAGTTGAACAACAAAAGTAAACACTTACTAAAAATAAACTTTTAATTGCGCTCAAGTAGGTCTACCTTCCACTTTCCTTATAACTAGCTCCCTTTATGATTACAAATCCAATTTTAACACAAAGTGTACTAAAATATAAATGATTTCTTTCAAGCAATGCACAGAACAAAAATAATATATCTAAAATAAAAGGGTATTGTATTTGAATATCCTTGTGTATTTTCTATACTGTCAAGTACTATTTTTTTTTTCGCATTGTTCGCCGAAATTCATAATTTCTATTACAACGCTTGTGAGGTGATTCTACATGTAAAATTAAAATTAAAATACTTTTTGACAGTTTGTCCTCTGAGGCTTGGTTTCCAAATCGTTTCCAAGTAAGGGCTTCTTTCCTTGGAAGCTTGCGTTGCTTGCGATTTGGGTGAATAGCCAATTGAAACACGTATTACACTTACCTTACAAGAAAACACGTAATAAACAAGTTTTTCAATTGGCTACACACCCAAATCGCAAGCAACGCAAGCTTGAGTGAAAATCAGCGCTAACAAGCCCTTGAATTTCCCTCTCGGTTTTTTAACAAACTGTATAATTGAAACTAGAATACAAACATAGCATAACATGTATTGGGAAAAGAGGGTACGGTGGCTCAGTGGTACAGCGCTCATCCCTGGTTCCATGGGCGCCTGGTTCAATCCCAGGCCCAGCCATCTGAGTTTGTGGTGGACAACATCGTGCTCGTGGGTTTGCTCGGGGTTCTTCCGTTTGAACCCCGAATATGTGTTATGAATGTTACTTCCATTGCGTTTTGCCTACTGTTAAGTTAGGAGATGGTGGAATTATAATATGGGGCTGCTTTTGATGGCATGGCGTTGGATCAGTTGTGTCTGACTCTGCAAATACTTACCATTTGGGACAATTCAGTGCTACCTACACTGTAAAAATAGGAGACATAACGTTCATCCAAAACATGAAGCTGCATCCACTTTTTGGATTAACCTATATTCAGCCAGTTTTCGGTTGAACGTTTTACTTTCTGTAAAATTTAAAAATGCGTATATATATAAACGACTTTTTCAACGTATTTCACTGAAGCATAACATTTTTTGAGAGTAGAAAAGAGGAAAAGGTAATGTTCCTTTAAATTTATTTTTTTAAAAAAAGTTGAAGTGGTCGGATTTAGATCCGGTGTCTACTAGCACACTGGTCAGATGTTCTCTTCACTTATATTAGCTACGAAGGCAGTTGGTGCTTGCTTATAGCTTTCCGAATGATATTTATAGCTAGAACTTTACTACGAAGGAGGTTCATAATTAACATGTTGATTTTACTACTAGGAATGTCTCGTGAAAAAAAGGAGAGATACGTTTTATACCCAACTTAATTCCCCTTTCCGCCAATGTAATCCTTGTCGTCCTCGGTCCACCAGTGAACTGTTTAGGAAGCAATATAAACACACAAAATGGTGGGTCATGCAGTTACAAGCAGCTCCTGTTATTGGATTATAGAATATCCAACCAAGGCTTAAACTTCATCCACAAAAGTACGTAACCTGAACCTTTACCGACATAACACTTTGGCCAGTTTCATCCCATTTTCAGTTAACGTTAAGCAATTACAAAGAAAATGTTCAACATTAAAATAGAGTTAAGGTTACCAGTCCTTCAGCTAATAGTGTGGTCGCTTAGAGCAAATATTAGTCAGAATCGTGACATGCTGGATTAAAGCGACAGATTTTGTATAGTTCTTCTATACCCTCAGTACAATCAATTTGTAAAGAGGTGCCCGATTTTCGGGTCCGCCATCTTGAAATACAACGCCATCTTTATTTTCTTCAAGGTTTTTCGACTTTTCTAAAAAAAATCGCTGATTATCATCCCAATGGTAGAGTTTACAGCAAAATGTGTTCAAATACGTTTTATTGAAAATCAAATTACCTACGATTTGAGTAAAATACCGCTTTAGTAGTTTTAATTGTTTTCTAGATAAAAGCTTTCAAAATCTTGACATTTTATAGGTTGCTATATGAACCTGTAACACCGGTACTTTGTTGGGTTTTTGTTGAATATATCCAGTGTAGTTCTTGACCGAACGCGGATGTGGGAACGAACCGTGCCTCTGGGTTCCCTCAGGCTGCGTCCAGAACGAATGGCGTGAAGTTCGATCCGCTTTATTATTTTCTGAAATACATGACATAGTATAAAATTATTGACACAGGTATACAAATAGTGAGCAATAGATATCAGGTAGTTTACATGGCAAATACGTCGATTCATAGAATACACTACACCAATGTTGTCGGACATAATAAGCACTTGTTTAGGATACATGAGAAGGGCCGCCAAAGCTGCGGCAAGACACTCTGTGACAAAGGTAGGATATGCTTAAGAGAAGCGAGCCACAAAAAGTTCGGGACCATCTTCCAACACAACTGCGGTGGACAAAGGGGTACCATCCACAAATACAGTAGTACGAACAAGGTCGGGTTGAAACAGATCACAAAGCACTGATAAAGTTTTCTTAAGTTGAAGCATTGTCCACTGAGGAAAGATATCTTCGGTAAGAGCAGACACTAGCGGAAAGCTCAACGATGCAAGCGGATCGGCCCAACTAATGTAGCCAGCGATGACTGTTCGAAGACGGGAAGGGGCTATCGAAAATAGCGTAGGAGCAAAGCATAGGCAAAATAGGCCCTGACATAGTTATTGTTGATACTAACTCCTAGGTAAACGATTTCCTTGATAGACACTAATACGTTTTTTTTTTTATTTTAACTGCAAATATAAAGTTGCATAGTATAGACACTGCGTGACTGTGGCCCATTCTACTTACCTTTTCGCTCGTGAACGGAGACAAATTCTACAAAGACGAAGGAGGAGGAGCTCCGCAAGACTGGGCCTTCAACCCCTTCATAATTCTGTTGATTTTTAGGTGGATCCTTTCGGCGACCCAGTCCAGTACGAAGACCCCATTCCTGGGCCGCCGATGGTACTCTAAGATCCTCTCACCGACCTTCTACTTGAACATGACTTTCACCAAGAATATTTCCAGTGGCCTCCAGACGACCTCCGCTTGATGTTCTTGTATTTGGCGCTGGCTCGCAACGTCGATGTTCTTCGCGACCTTCGAATTCAGGAACCCTGGAACGTATTACCCGATGATTGGGAATTCTGGAGACAAGATCTCAGGGATATCCAACCTGCACCTGATGTGGACCATTTAGAAGACGCTCGTCCCATTGAGGAATATGAAGCAGGGACGCCAGGAGATTATGTTTCGGACAGGGACTCTTTCGAAGATTGGGACGCTTCCGTTCCCTAGTTCTACAGTTTGCCGAAGTCTCTCAATCTTGAGATATTGAAGCCTTTTTCGCCCCCTGGGGAATTGTTCACCTTATCGCCTTTATATCATATTTCGCTGGATAACTGTCCCTTTGCCATGCGTGGCACTCCTCGTGCGCTCTTACCAATTCTTGAGGACATGTCGTCAGCAGACATCTTAGAAGTTCCTCCCCAGTTATTAGCGAACTCCTTTCATGTTTTTGTGGTCGAGAAACCAGACGGCAGCGGAAGGGTAATATGCGACTGCCATGACTGGCCCTCCTGTTATTCTTCCCCTTCCCGTTCACTTACCACGCGTCACGGACTTGGTGAACCGAGTGTCAACAGAAACTGTTTCTGCCAAAAATTGACCACAGAGACGGTTTCTACCACAATACCTTGGCCGCTTATACATGTCAATTTTTCGGTATTAAATGTGGGAAGAGATATACTTTCGTTTCAAGAAGTTACCAATGGGATGGACATTATCAACATTATTAATTCAAACGGCCATGCGAAAAGAATTAAAGTTCCTCCTCATTGATGTGTGCACATATCTTGTGTATTATGATGACATACTCCTTTACGGCTCAGTCTCACAAGTGAACCTCGCAGTGTCCTTACTATACAATTCTACATTTGCAGTTAATATTAAGAAAAGTGTATTGGTGCCTATCAAGGAAATCCCGTCTTCGCACAGTCATCGCTGGCTACATTAGTTGGGCCGATCCGCTTGCATCGTTGAGCTTTCCGCTAGTGTCTGCTCTTACCGAAGATATCTTTCCTCAGTGGACAATGCTTCAACTTAAGAAAACTTTATCAGTGCTTTGTGATTTGTTTCAACCCGACCTTGTTCGTACTACTGTGTTTGTGGATGGTACCCCTTTGTCCACCGCAGTTGTGTTGGAAGATGATACCGAACTTTTTGTGGCTCGCTTCTCTTAAGCATATCCTACCTTTGTCACCGAGTTTCTTGCCGCAGCTTTGGCGGCCCTTCTCATGTATCCTAAACAAGTGCTTATTATGTCCGACAACATTGGTGTAGTGTATTCTATGAATCGACGTATTTGCCACGTAGACTACCTGATATCTATTGCTCACTATTTGTATACCTGTGTCAATAATTTTATACTATGTCATGTATTTTCAGAAAATAATAAAGCGGATCGAGCTCCACGCCGTCCGTTTTCCGAACACAACCTGAAGGAACCCACGGCCAATGGGATCCCGGTGGGAGGAGTATGGGGTATAATATCCCATGATCACCTATCGGGGTCTCAGTCTCAGTTGATCTCGTCAGAGCGGAAGCAGCGCGCGCGTGCGGTTCGGATTCGTTCAAGCGGAAGATTTTCCATAGTTCTTGATTTAAATAATTGTTACTCTACACTAAAACACTGAGAAGCTATTTAGCAAACATCGACAAAAAATAACGATAATATCTAAATATATATAAAAGTCTAACGTTTAAAATCTTATATCACGAGTATTAAGATACATAGGCGCTATTGCACTCAAATTGCAGGAAATTTAATTTGAAATAAAACTTAATCGAACACTTTTTTGCTGTAAACTCTACGATTGGGGAGATAATCAGCGATTTTTTAAAGAGGTGTCGTCGAAAATTAACAAAATAATCAATATTCGAAAGCTTGTACCTCAAAAACTATGAAAGCTACAAATGCGGTATTGAGCTCAAATTGTAAAGAATTTAATGGTAAATAATATACTTGAATACTTTTTGCTGTAAACTAAACCATTCGGGGAGATAATTAGCGATTTTTAAGAAAAGTCGAAAAACCTTGAAGAAAATAAAGATGGCGTCGTATTTCAAGATGGCGACCCAAAAATCGGCACCTCTTTACAAATTGATTGTACTGATGGTATAAAAGAACTATGCAAAATCTGTCGCTTTAATTCAGTCTTTCACGATTTTTTCGCTGAGCCATTACACTATAAAGGGCTTACATTATATCCACATTTAAGAGTAAATACAACAAAACGCTAATTTTCGATTTTTTTCTCCATCAAGCGGAGTAACTTTCATCCATTTCGTGTTTCTACTTTTTACAGTATATACTATGGGAACAATTTTGAAACGGTCCGTTTCAGTTTCAATATTACCGTCAATTCCACATCTATCTGCCCAATTTTATTAAGCTGATTGAAACATCGCGCAAAAGGTCTTACAAAATATTGGCAGAATAATTCCGTCAACTTTTATCGTCAAATTATGAGTATGTCAATTTAACCATTTTGCTCTGTTTTGCTCTATTATAAAGTTTAAACACAACACCAGTACCATAGGGACAACCTAACTGGATACTAAAAGGACTCAATAGTTTACAATATTGCTAAAAGTAGGAAAGTCAACACAATCACAGTGTTGCGTCCCATTATGCGTGTTGAAATTCCCGAATCCTCCCTGCGCATTCAAGAAAGTTTATGTAAGAGGCGTAGCACAGCCACAAACTTACGGGGGGAACCGGTTACGATATTACACCAGCCGACCAGATATGGTGAGTACCACCGGAAATATTCTGGGGCGGTCTAAAACCAGTATTGCTGCCTTGCAGTTAGTAGAGGAATCTAAAAAGGCTAGGGGAAGATAACCTCGAACAAAATCATCACGGTGAAGGGAAGCACTTTTACCATTACCTGAGGGTGAAGATGAATGACATCGGCAAGGCTCAGAGATGGACAGAGGGCATCTTGAATGTCTGCCTTTACTGTAAGGTCGTAGAGGCTAACAAATCTATACCGCTAAATGATGCCAATAAATAGTAACGGATTCTCCTGGGGTAAAATATTACGGAGGTAAATTAGTCCCTGATTCGATTCTCCTGACAGAGACTGCTTGAGGGGGTTCTAAGAACAGAATAGGATCATGAAATGTATAGACATTATGCAAAACGGGCGCTCTTCAGGTGGCGGTACGCGAGACCGAGAAGTACGAGCAGGACATATTTAGCAGTACTAGAAGTGCGGTGAGAGGGTCAAGATAACATTCGGCAGAGCAAATATACATTATACTACGGGGAGCGCAGTCGAACAATTTCGGAACAGGATTCATAATTAAGAACAGTATAAATCCGAGGGTTCAGAATGTAGAGTTCGTAAACGAAAGACTATCATATGTTACGATACGTACTCGATGGTGTAACACGGTTTATATAAATGTCCATGCTCTGATCGAGAAGGCCAATGATAACGGCAAAGATATATTTTACAAAGAGCCAGAAAAGTTGTTTGGCCAAATATCGAAATATACCATGCAGATTCTGCTGGGGGATTTCAACATTAAGGTAGGGAGGGAAGAAAAATATAGAATTACTATAGGCAAATACAGCCTTCACGAAAAGACAAACAACAACGGAGAAAGATTGATAACTCGCGATTTCGAAAAACCTACTGGCAAAGATCACGTACTTTCAACACGAAAACGTACACAAATGCAGATGAGTATCTCTCCATACCAAACTCTCAATGAGATCGATCACGTATTAGTAGATAGACGAAGCCACACCAACACAATGGATGTTAGGTCTTACAGAAGAGCGGAAGGTGACACCGACCATAAGTTAGTGATCACAAAAGTAAGGGAAAAGTTACGCATCCCAAACAGAGAAAGCAAGGGATCAAAACAACTTAAATTCGAAGTTAAACGTTTAAGTAATCCGAGCATAAAAGCTGATTTTCAAGTCGAACTCTCAAATAGGTTCCAAATCTTAGCCTGCTCGAATAATGAAATTGATGTAAGTAAGATGTTGGAGGCAATTCATGAAACAGTTAAGGGTGCAGCGAAGGAACGTGTAGGTGAGAAGATACAGCAGAAAACAAACCTTGCTTTGATGAAGAACGCCTTAAATTTCATAAAAAACGAAAACAAGCAACGCAATGATGGCTAAGTAATAAAAGTGAAGCATATAACAACCACTACAGTAACGCGAAACGAAACTCCACACGCAGGTTCACAAGCAAAAACGCGAATATCTGACGCAGAAGCTTCAGGAGATAGAGGAAAACGGTAATACAAATAACATAAGAGGTCTATAAAAAGGGGTAAACTGGTTAAGTAAAGTTTACCAGGCGAGGTTAGGAATTGTTAGAAATGAACGCGTGAGCGACGGATCCGGCTAAACTTATTGATGTGTGGACAGGTTAATTCGACAAACTACTGAACAATGTAGACAATGGGGAACAAACAGAAGAATTTGACATTTATACCGCAGAGTCGTGGATACCCGAACAAAGAGAAGCTGTAGTCGTAATGCCGATAAAATTTTTTAAAAAAGTCAAGTCACCGGGAAAAGACTATTCCAGCCGAATTAATTAAAGCGGGAGGAACTGCACTAATCAAAGCATTACATAAATTGAAAACATGTTATATGGAGAAAGTAGGAGATAGCGAAGAAATGGGAAGACTCAGTGCCGGTTTAGTGCCGGCTTATAAAAAGGTGATAAAATGAACTTTAATGAATACCGCAGAATCTGTTTACTCGCAGTATGTTATAAAGTATTGGATTTTATCCTGCTAAATCGCCTAAGCGTATACATAGATAAAATGATTTGAGATCACCAATGTGGATTTAGAAGAAATAGATCCCCGTTGGACCAGATTTTCACCTGGAGACAAATCTTGGAGATGAAATAGGAATACAATGGGACTGTTTACGAGTTATTCATTTATTTTAGGAAAGCATATGATTGTATCAAAAGGAGAGAGTTTTACAGTATTCTGGTACGATTTGGAATTCCGAAAAAAAAACTTGTTAAACTAGTGAGATGTATCTCAACAACCGCATAAGCAGAGCACTATGTCGGATAGTTTCGAGAGTCCCTTCGGATTGAAACAAGGTGATGTCTTGTCGCCATTACTGTTTAACTTTGCGTTAGATGCGATTCTAAAAATAAAAGTGGAGTCGAGAAAAAGAAACTAACTTTATATGGCTTGTATCAACTGTTCGTGTATGCAGATGAAGTAGGTTTAATAGGGGACGATATAGATGCACTACAATGTAACGCCGATGTTTTAGTAGAAGCTTGCGATGAGATATGTCTACAGGTAAACATAGAGAAAACAAAATAAAAGCGAAGCACTGGGAATTAATGAAATAGATACATAAGAATTAAGAGTGAGAACATAGACAAAGTAACCAAATTTAAATACTTGGGAGGATATATAACAAGCAAAAACGAGATCACGGAAGAAATTAAAAGCCGCTTAGCATCGGGCAACGCATATTTCTACTCAGTCCAGAAATTCCTAGCTTCGCGGAAAGCTGAAATTGAATGCCGGTTATACTTTACGGTTGCGAAAGTTGGAGTACGACCCTAGAAGATGAACATAAATTTCGTGTGTGTGAAAATACAGTTTCAAGAAAGACATACGGAACGAAATGTGAGGAGATGATTGGAGAATGGAAATGCAGTCTGTATAATGAAGACTGCATAATGAAATGGAGACTGTATAATGAAGAACTCAACGGACTGTACGACTCATCCGATGGTGTATGAATAATGAAGTTGCGACGACTAAAGGGGGCAGGTCATGTAGCTCGGATGGGGCGAAAATGAAGATTTTATTCCATCGTAGTTGGAAAGCCGGGGGGAAACAGGAACGTCGTTGGGAGGACAATATGAGAATGGTTGTTCGAGAAATGTGTGTTTGTGATGAAAAGTGGCTTGATTTTGCTCAGGATAGAATCCTATGGCGAACGTTTGTTACTGCGACAATGAACTTGCGAGTTCCGTAACCCATAGAGTAAGTAAGTAAGCTATGTAAACTCAAAAATGTAGTTGTTTCTATCTGGGGCCAAGAAACATTTAGGGGGACAGGGCCTCTCCCCTCTTTCCTGGTTGCAAGTATGGCATGTAAACAAACATCTTAAAAAAAGGTGTTGGAATATGAGACAATTATGTAAGGGATTAACACAGATGAACATATAAGCAAATAAGTTGGGAAAATTATAGAGATGTTCTCGGGATATCAGCCAGGTGAAGTCCGACGATAGAGCCGACGTTTCAAGAACAGACATTGTTCTCATCTTCAGGGCAAGTGTACTGAGACCAGTTCAGGTGTACTATATATATAGTAACGATAGTGGGCGGAGCTTAAGAATCCGTGTCTCTGATTGGTTGGCCTATAGCTTGACGCT
>JAGDQP010002804.1:71675-100320 GCA_022664845.1 Lepisma saccharinum
TGAAGGGTCCCAACTTTGGGTTAACAATGAACCCAACATAGACATAAAATAGAAATATCTTTTCTGTTCAGTAAGTGTATTGTTACAAAAACATGAATGAAAAATATTTTTAAAAACTATTACCTAATTATCTGCTTTCAGAAACGCGTGCTTTGTGTCCAGGATTCCAAATTTCCTTCTTGATTCCTCTGATGAAGCAATCATTCCATGTCTGGCTTTATGACCAACAACTTTGGTAGAAACCCTGGAAACTTCTTTAACGACTCGTTCAACTGCTTGTGAATGGCACTGAATTCCTATAAATTCCAATGGTCCTATTTCAATCTTTGCCAATAGTTCTTCGTTTGTCACTGAGTTTACAAGTGGAGGTGGCGTTATAACTGAAACATCCCAATCAATCATGTTGTAGTAGGTTTCTGCTTCACGATTAATCATGATATTTGATTTACAAAATTTTCTCACTCCAGCTTGATTGATCGTCCTTGCAACAATTATTTTGTTAACTGCATCTTTTCTCACCTCAATGTCTGGATCTGCAAGAGCTGCAAGAAGAATATTTTCACTGTGGGCAAAATAACAGTTTAACTGAAGAGATTTTATTGCAGCTTCCTGCATCTCTCTATCGGGTAGATTCCTAACTTTCTCCAAAATAAAGTGGAAGTTGCGTGATCCATCAGTGCAGTTGGAATGGGTTTTTATTTCGAACCAACTTGGAGCATAAACTCTAACAATGTAGGTTACAAGTTGCAGTAGGTTCCTAGATGGACTTTTTGTACCCATAAATAAACGAAGTGTTCGATTGGCAAGCGTCAACCACCTGGCATGATTAAGGGTACCTGGAGAAACAGTTTGTAAACATTTTATAGCAGCAGCAACAGAGTTCTGCTTTCCCTTCTGTACTGCGATGGAAGCTTTCAGCAAATACTTTTGATCAGCACTAAAATCTTTTGTAATATTTACACAAAGTTCCTTGACGTTTCCAGTGACAGGCTGGAAATCAACTATTAGTAAATGACGTGGATCAAAATTTAGCATCTTTCCAATGGGGCCCGAAAATCCCTTTGGACCAGTTGTTTTCCCATCAATATTCTTAAAAATTTCTCTTACTTGAAGCTCATTGAGATGCAACATACAAATGAGCCACTGTAAAGGTCGATTTAAAGTTGTTTCCAGTCTACGTATAATTCCAGAGTGTTCACCGGTGTTTGTGTTTGTTCCATCACATATTACAGCACACAAAGTAAGAGTAGAATCCGTGTCACGTATAACAGAGAGTATTTCCTTTGAAATATCTTCTGCTTTACCACTTTGTGGAGCAATATGATCCACATATTGTTCACTAGGATATGCAATAATAGCGTAGTGATCCTCCTTCTTTGTTAATTGTCCTCCATCTGGTCCAAAAAGTCTGGTTTCATCTATGCGCCCATCAAAACCCACACAAACTAGCTTGCGCAAATCAAACGAACGAGATTCTGCTCCCTTGTCTCTCCAATAAATTCGTTGTCTCCGCAACTTTGTTGGTTCTAGTATATTTTCCGGTTTATCCAGTTTCAGGTCTTTGAGGCATGCATTTATTAATTTGCATGCATCTCGGTTACTAACGCCAGTTCTTTCCATCATTTGGCTTAAGTTTGGGTACTGATGCCTGTTTTGTACTAGCCGTGTTTCGGAATCTGTGTCTTCTGAGTCGGATGTGCTTGGTTGGTAAAGTGGTTCATCTTCTAAGGTTACATCACTTGCTTCATTTTCTTCAGTAAAACTAAACTGGTAGGCATTGCTTTTACTGGTTATTGGGTTTTCCAAATACTTTTTCCTAAACCGTTCTTCCCGGTTCTTCCTCTCTGTTTTTTTCTGAAGCGAACTCGAAACAATTTTATCAATCGGACCGATTACCATTTTCCGGACCGAAGCCTGATCTACCCAGAAGTTCCACTCGATTTGCGACACTTTTGTAGCGCATTTACACAACTGTCTGTCAACTATTTTGTTCCGGACACACTTGCAAGAACAGATGTCAAATACTTGCTTGAAGTCCGCCTTGAAGGTAAGTGATGTGCGCTTTGCTGGTGGATACTTTTGGAGCTGTTGGGCAAGTTCTATGAGCTTTTGAAGTTTACCCACAACACTAGAATATCCAATAACTGGAATGCTGGCTTTGTTCCAAATACTGACAAGATCATTAGCCACATATTTTAAAACATCTCTCGTAGTAGGTGTTTCTTTCCCCTCTTCAGGAACCATTTTCCTGTAAAACAGGTAGCATTTAACTACTTCTTCCTTCGTTGGGAGTTGTCTTCCAGAAAATACTTCAGGCTGACCAAATAAAGAGTGGTCAGAAACTGATCGAGTTACTGGCCCCTTTGAAGAAGTTGATGTTGAAGCCATAGTCACTTCAGTCAGATAGGCTGTTTTACGATTTTAAAATCTCCTTATATTTGATAGGAAAATATTATAAATATTAAAACAAGGTTTGGTCAAAATATTATTGCGAGTGTCGGGATAAATCTGTGTTAATACTGCATTAAACATAAATTAAGTTTTATGCAAAACAAAAAGAAATGAAAAAGGAAAAATTATAATTAAAGTGTGTACCAAAAAAAATTCCGCAGCTACACGCCTCATCTTTGTATCATAAAACTACAAAGACTTTTGTTGCTGCCATCTAGCGAGAAATCCAAAAGTCACAAAATTATAAAATCATGCCTCAATTCCCAGTTGCGACCCTTAGAAGGGCGATTTTCTTAGGAATTTTATTAAAAATGTGCTTAGCACATGCAAGAGCAGTGATCTTCATTAAATTTGTATAAGTTGATTTTTTTGCCCCACCCTACTATATATATAGTACACCTGAACTGGTCTCAGTCAATTCAATTGTTAAAAAAGAGCAGCGTTGGGATTCAAACGAGAGAGACGTATGTCTTACGTTCTGCGGATGCGAGTAAAGCTATAGTCCAAATAAAGGCTAAAGACACAAATATTTTACTATAACTAAAGTAGATCACCGCCACTGAATTAATTAAATACCTAACTCAATTTAAATAATATTAGAAACGCGAATTGAAGGCATAGGCTAATTGGGTCGGGACTAAGTAGCCGTTTTTAGGGCCATTTTCATTAACTTTATAACAGATTGTAAATTGTATAAGAGTTGAATCCTAAATTTCCCTGATAGTTTCCACTAAGATTTTACCCATTCCATTCCAAATACACACTAACAATGGGAGGTAATTCAAAGAAGAGAGGACGTAACAGGAATAGAAAAGAAGCTGACAAAACAATCCATGAGAGTCAAATAGAAACTAGGAGCAAGTCTTCTCAACATCTTATAACGAATCTCACTAAGAACAAAGTAATGTTATATTTTAAAAACCCAGATTGTAGCGATAATGATAACAGATCCATAGCTAGTGATGATTCACATAATTCAGAGTCGTCTTCAGTATTAGAGGAAAATGTAACCACCAAACGAAATAAAGCATTCTCTCCTACTGTTAGCACTCTTTCAAAGTTTCCGGATAGTATTCGTGCCATCATAATTGAAGATATAGATCAAAAGTATTTATGGAATCCAAACAATGTAAATAAGTTACTGACAAGTAAAATAAAGATTGGAACTTATATCATTTCAGGCTCTGATAGCCATAGGGGCTCATTAATTTACTTCTCCAGTGAACAGGATGCTCAGGAGTTTTATTATGCATTTAATAATAATGCCTTCGGAAAAAAGACAACTATAGGGTTAACCACATTTTCCAAAGATGATGTAAAGCAAATTATAGAAACAATTCCATGTTCTTGTTATGAGGCGGATTCATCTCTTGATGCTGCAGAGAATATCAGCGATAACGAAAGTTCAACAAGTACTAATAACCAAACTGAAGAAGATACAAATAAACAAAATGACGTTGCAAGTAGTAAACAAACAAATAAAAAATCAGGAATAATAATTAAGAAAATTGACACGGAATTAACTAACCCATACAATCTTGAAGAGTTTATTGCTTTGAAATCAACAGAAATTAAGTATATTGCATATCCAACCGAAAGAATGACCGGAATTAGAATACATTTTGAAAGTAATGAGGATAAAGATGAATTCTTAAAACTTTTTAAGGAGACGGACTTCGGAAAGGAGGCTTCCTTTTTATCATACAATACTAAATTAGATGTACCTCCAAGAAGAAAAACAGTCACATCATTCACTTGCGTTATAAGAAATTTGCCCATAAGTGTAGATTTAAACAAATTAAAATTGCAACTGTTGAAAAGGAAGCTGCCTATCACGGGTATCGTAAGAATAAGGAACGATAGAGGCCCTCTGCCTATGGTCAGGTTATTTTCTAAGGATCGCAAATTTATCAGCTATTTGATTTCAAACGGTCTAACTATAGGAAGAAGTAGATACCACGTTGTTTAATCACGTAATTCAGCCAGACCTTTCCCATGTCACACCTGTATGCAGTACCACAAAGAAAAACAATGCGTTAATGAGCCACACTGCTATAAGTGCGGGGCTTCTCATCTCAGTTACAAATGTGAAATTAATCCAAAGAAGGATTATTGTGCTACATGCATAATTAAGGGACATAGAACTGCGGCTGCAAGTTGCCCTAAAAGACCTCTCAGGGATGAACATAATAAATATAAAATGTACAGAATTGGAGACAGTACATCCACATCATTCAAGTCTACAGAAGAAAAACAACAGGAAACTACCAACTCAATTAATTATTCTAAAGTTAATGAAACAGACATAGAAAATTTTGAAACTAAATTTCAAACTATATTAGAAAATAACAC
This sequence comes from Lepisma saccharinum, assembly GCA_022664845.1. Taxonomy (NCBI): domain Eukaryota; kingdom Metazoa; phylum Arthropoda; class Insecta; order Zygentoma; family Lepismatidae; genus Lepisma; species Lepisma saccharinum. The sequence goes on from JAGDQP010002804.1 coordinate 76,479, forward strand.
GCAGAACATTTTAAGATGGATGTCTACGGTTCTCTCTATGATTCATGCAAAAGATTCATCATTAGTACAAAACGTTCTTAATCAAGTCTCTGAGGAAATCTACGATCGTCACCTAAACATTATTAAATCAGTGGACGGACACATCTATATAGGAATTGAACCATTTCAAAAATTTGAGAAAATGAACAAGAATCCTGATTGCTCAAACAATGTCACATAGAAGATTATAACTCAAAAAATCAAGCTAGAAAAATAGAAATTACACAGGGAAGAAAGATTTTCTACAAATCATTTCCAACAATTTATTGTATATTACCTAAAGAACACGGAGTGCGACGGGCTGCCTACTCAAAGAGGGATGAAGCGTATCACAAGTTTTTAAAAGATGAAGAACAAAATAATTATTTCTAAATCATACCCTTCCTTTAACAACTCTTATATAGGACTCAATGTGCATAAAGTGAGGTGGTCTTCAATTCAAATAATATATTAATCTCTTACAAAATTTAAGAATCCTGTGCAATTAATCACAATTTATTCAAAATTAATCAAAATATATACAAGCTGCTGGGAATGATTCCTGATCGATGGCCACCCCAAGAAGAGAAGAAAATTCCAGTGGACCAATTAAAGAAGAACATGAGGAAGCCTGGTGGATGATCTTGGTGTTTGTTGTGGTGGGTGCTGTTGCGTTCGTTCTGGACCCGATTCAATTAATCAAAATATAAAAAACTATTGATTACAAAATTATGAAAATAAATCAAAGGACGAAAGTGGCCATAAAGGCCAGAAGTCCATTATGTGGCCCTGCGGGCCGATTACTTGTTACCTGGTCTCAGTACATAGCAGCGTTGGGGCTCGTAGAGGAAGGACCTATGCCGATCGAGCTCCGTGATGTGATGACAAGTTGGTATTAAAATTAAGTCTTAATTTGATTAATAATAAAGAAAAGACTTATTCGATTGCTTGCACGTGCGTAGGCATGGATTAGCGAAACCTATACAATAATAGCGTAGTACAAATAAAATAAGATCTCAAATTTTGTAAAGGTCGTTTTGAGGGCCAGTGAGATCTACCAATAATTAATTATCGGATATAGAGAAGGGCGTTGTTAGGAACACCTAGTAAATATAAAGAAAGAATAGGTTGAAATCGGTCTTGTTTGATAGATTTTTGCAATTACAGATAGGATATCAGATTATAGGAAGTATAGTAAAATCAGTCCAGAATTCAGACTTTATCCTTATCATTATCCTTTACCGCGAACGCAATTACAGTGATTTTGTTACGAAATGGTGGGCAAAAGAAAGAACGATAATCTTTGCTCTAATAATGATGAAGCAACAATAAATACCAGAGGTAGAACAAAAACACGCAATGCGGATTCAACTGTAAATGTAAAAAAATCCATTAATAAACAAAGAATCACCGAAAAATCCACTCCAAGAAGGTCTCAAAGAGCCACCATTAGTAATGAGAGTCATTATGAATACTCCAGTGACGAGGAAATACCACAGGGATCAGTGTCTGATTACACTCCAGATGAATTTTCATCAAATAATACATCTCCTGGGTCAATCACCTACAAGGAAGGGGAACTTTCGCCTTCAAATTCTCCCACTCACTCCAATAAATCAAACTCTCCGTTAAATTTGTCAAAGAACGAGGTACATTCTGGGGTTGCCAGTTATGACAAAGAATATCCACCTCTTAACAAAAGCCAAATACTCTCAAATTCTCAAAGCCGAATTCTCAAAAAAGCAATTTGAATGAGTCAAATTTGAAGAGTAAAAATAATCAACATTCGGATAACATGGATATTACGCGTAGTGATAGCAGTCAAAATACAAACTTAAATAATAATAACAAAACTCCGTAGAGGAAACAGTTAAGGAATCAGAAATGACTCATACAGTTATACTGAGTAACATGGCTCAAGAATGTATGGATCCACTTACACTACAAGATAGAATATGTGCTAGACTTGCGAATCTCGGCTTAACTATTTATCCCATGAACCAACACAAAGATTTTAAAATGCATTTCAAAGATAGAAATGATAAGGAGAGATTCCTACAGGCTTTCACAGAAAAGGATTTTGGTCCGAAAGCAAAATTGAATACTTTTGAAGAAAAAAGAAAGTCAATTAACAAACCTATCTCCAGAACATTTACATGTGTTATCAGGGGGGTCCCTACTAGTACCGATATTAACAAACTAAAAATCCACCTCAAAGAAAAGGGTTTGCCTATTACCAATGCCACTAGGATTATTAATGACAGAGGACCATTACCGCTAGTCAGACTTTTCACACAAGATCCTAAGCTTGTGAGCTATTTAATAACGAATGGGGTCTCTATAGGATATAACAGATATAGGGAGAGGAATCTAAGACTAGAGGTCGTCCACTTCCGTGTAGAACATGCCAACAATATCATGCAGAAGGCAAATGTACAAAAAAGCCATCTTGTTACAAGTGTGGGGAGTCACATCTTAGCTACACTTACAGAATTGTTCCTAATAGACTTTTTTGTGGGACATGTAAGGTTACCGGGCATAGAACAGCGGCTTCAAACTGTCTTAGAAGACCTCATACAAGCCAAAACTTAATATCTCAGAAAATTTACAGAATTGATCCTGCTGAGAAGAGCACAAACTACTCTAATATTGTTAAACAAAGTAACATGGAAACAAATACACAAACAAAAAATGCAACTAACAATGTTAATATTCAACCGGACAAAGATGAGGAGACTAATAATGAGGAAACAATCGAGATAAAGAAATCTGATATAGTTAAATGGGTTGCCTCAATTTTTGCCATGATGACACCGCAAGATCAGCTAAATAAATTAACTAGTACAATTAAACAAACTTCAGAAGAATTGCTTAATTGCAGATTGAACATTATTACTTCTACTGACGGTCACGTTCACATTTCCATTGAGGAATTTATTAAAATGCAAAAATCCAATTATTCTACATATCAAAGCAATATTGAGGACAATGATGGCGGGCAAGAATAATGATATTGGCTCCAAACAATCATCTAACACAATTCTAAAAATAATGTTCGTAAATATAAACGGAATTAGGGAGAAGCTTCATGAAACTTTACAGCTGGCTCAAGATCAACAAATTGACATAATCATTTTAAACGAAACAAAACTAATACCAAATATTCCACTTAACTTAAAAGGATTCAATGTATTCAGAAAAGATAAATTAACATCTCAGGGAGGAGTTGCAATTATTGTAAAGAACAGTATCTCTGCTCAAGAAATAACATTACCTACAGGATGCAAATACTATACCTCTCCTTATCTCACTGTTTCACCAGCCTGACTTCATTTATGTAGCTACTCTTTATTCAAACCCACAAACTAATATCAATAGCAGAATCCCTTTAATCAAACACCTAGAAAAATTCGGAAATGTTATTCTAATTGCCGACTTAAACAGTCAGCATCCACTAATGGGTGACAAAAAAACAGACGACAATGGAGGGATCTTATTTAGACATCTTTTACAATCACCTTTCATCAATGTAAATATTGGACCTACCCGTTTCATGAACAATGTTGAAACTGCGCCGGACAGAATTCTCCTGTCTCCTGCTATTCACAACAAAATTATACATAAAATGGTTCAAAAAAGCCTCCCCACAGACCATGGTGAAATATACATTCACTTCCGACTACAATTAGACAAAACTCAGAATGTAATTACGCGCACTAATTATAACAAAGCTAACTGGGAAGCATATCAGCAAATGATACAACTAGAGTTAGAAAATATAGATACTCCAATAATAAATACAGACGACATAAACAAGGTAAATGATAAAATTATACAAACATTGCAGTCTGCACTTAAACAAATGGTTCCAAAAGAGATCATTATGGGCGCAGAAAGATTACCTGCAGATCTAGTACAATTAATCAGAAATAAGCATCATCTCTCCAGAGACTTCCACAAAAGACCATCTGATTATCTCAAACAGGAAATAAATTAGCTAAATAAAATTATCAAAAAAGAAATAAAATTGTTTCGAGAACAAAAAATTAACGAGCATATATCAGTACTGCAAGAAACTTACTACAATCCTAAAATGTTTTGGAAAACCATTAAAACAAAAAACAAAACAACAAGAAAGATCTTACCAGGTTTTAATAGACAACACTCAAATAAAAGATAAGAAGGATTTTACAAACATTTTCTATAATAAATTTAAAGAGAGAACTACAGATGATCGGGATTATCCAGAAGAAATTCAGAGGGAGGTAGCAAGAACGGCGGAAAATATACGTGCCATAATTAATCATTCAATAGACGTTGTTAATTTGGATAAACAAGACTATAATGACAGACACATTGACATACTTCTGGATGAAATATCTCAAGAAGAAATCATCAACATCTTAAAAAAGAAAAAAATCTACAGCTCCAGGGCCGGACTCCATTCCATATATTGCACTAAAGAAAGCTCCTAACATGTTATTCAAAATTTTGACAAAATTGTTTAATTCATCACTTAGAACTGGATTTTTACCTTCTTCTTGGAAAGCAGCCTATACTATTTTTATACCTAAAGCTAATAAAAGTAAAAATATTTCTGACAATTATCGTCCTATAACATTAACCAACACTGTTGCCAAACTATGTGAAACAATCATTAACAAAAGACTAAATCAATTCTTAGAAGAAAAACATTTAATTACTAATAGCCAGGCAGGATTTCGAACAAAAATTTCCGCTATTGATCAGCTGATTAGAATTACAACTGATATTCAAAGAGCATTAAATAAAGGAAACAGAGCTGCAGCGGTCTTCATGGACCTGACCTCGGCGTTTGACACCGTCTGGCATGACGGCTTACTATACAAGTTATACTCATTAAACATACCTACAACCATCATTCGCTGGCTAAATAATTTCTTAACGAACAGAACTACACAAGTTAGAACAGAGGACGTTTTCTCAGAAGTAATTAACATACAACGCGGTGTCCCACAGGGGGCGGCACTGAGCCCGACCCTTTACCTCATATACGTTAATGATACACCTCAACCAAATTACTTAAAGACAAAACTGGGACTTTTCGCAGATGACACTGCATATTGGACCAGTGCTCGCAATACAGAGGTTGCAATCAAACAGTTTCAGACAATAACTAACAAATTTGTTTCATGGTGTAGTACCTGGAAGCTGCATTTGAATCAAAATAAAACTCAGTTCATACTTTTTTATCCGTCGGTTAGGGGAACTCGTAAAAATAAGGAGAAATATATCAAAATCAAAAATACAAAAATCAAACCATCAACTTCTGCTAAATACCTAGGAGTTACCATGGACCAGAGACTTAACTTCAAGATTCACATCAAAGACAGACAGATCAAAGGACTCAGAACTCATGCATTATTAAAATCATACTTTCGATCAGAACTTTCTCAAACCATTAAAATCAGACTTTATTTAGCAATTCTAAGACCTATGGTCATGTATGGCCACGAGCTATTTCACTCAGGCATTAACATAGAAAAGATAGAGAAGTTTGAAAGATTCTGGATACGGTACATGGAAAAGTTATGCACCGAGAACAAAATTCAATTATATAATAGGATTCTCATTGTTCCCATCGATGTATATCTCAAAGAACGCAAGAAACGATACATTGAAAATTCTATACACAAAAATTTCATTCAGGAAAACCTACCAGACCACATCGAAGAAAGAATTATGGAACATATTATTACATACAAAGAACTACTTACGTACTTAAATTAAAACAGGCTTATAATAAAGCACAGAACATAACATCATATTCAAATCTTTGCCATGGATGAGAAGCAGAGCTCATACAATTTAAATTCAAACAAATAGTATGGATGACATCATCACTAAATACCACTCACAACACCTGCATTAACCTAAACAACCTTATTCTCTTTTACCTGTCTTGAATTCTGGCAATTTTACTGATCTGTTCTTCTGGACAATGCTTTTAGGCTTCCACTAAATAATAAGGGGAAAAGTGGATTTTCTGGGGGCTTGCTTGGGGCGTCGCCTGAGCCCGGGTGCTCATTCCGGTTCTTTTTATCAAAAATAAAAATTACCTAAAAATATCACAACAATTTTAATTAATTCGTAGGACGAAAGTAGCTTATTAGAGCTAGAAGTCCAGTCAGGGGGTCCTGCGGACCCATGGCATTTACTATAACATTACACTTACCGTAGTGGCGCGCGCGCTGGTCTCAGTATACTTGCCCTGAAGATGAGAACAATGTCTGTTCTTGAAACGTCGGCTCTATCGTCGGACTTCACCCGGCTGATATCCCGAGAACATCTCTATAATATTCGTCGCCAGGAAAGCTTCAATTCTTATTTCAAGTTGGGAAAAGTGCACAAGATGGAAGTTGTTAATACCAGGTGGTTACAATTAAAATGATTCTACTCACAGTGGCCCAGAGTGGGCGCTAATGAATGTAGGACATTGATATTTGGTAGATAGATATTATGCTAATGAGACAATGAAGAAGCGATGTACAGTGGGACAAAAATTAGTTCCAATCTTATGTACAAAAATTACTTCAATGTAACCACTTGGTATAAATATTACATAATACAATTAGTAAGCTACTACTTTGTCATTATCAAAGAAGCTTCAAGACGGCACAAAAAGACTTTGACATTTCGAAATTATGACAGTTAATTCAGCCCCGTCAATAACAATGAAGTATATATATAAAAAAAGTTTGAATTAGCACCGCACCAAATTTAACCCTAAAACGGTCGCGTGGGATCCGCAAGGACCCCAGTAGATAGGCTTATTTGAATTAGTCTGTAGGAGTGATTTAGTGATTTGTTACTGCTCTTTCTGTTCGTTTCCAGTCGTTGAGTTTTTCATTCCGCTCTACCTACTGACGTATATGATGTTAGCCCATGATGAACTGTGTTGGAATATTGACGTATCATGGGGTCCGCGCGGACTCCACGCGACCGAATTCAGTTGTGCTATTTGTTTATCATTTCAATTCATTGTTTGTTTATAGTGAGATTTTTTATGTACTTCTGTGTAAACGAAAGACTAAATGATTTGCATTATTAGTAAAATATTGTATAATTAAATACAAATTTTTATTAATAAAAAACTGTATACGTTGGGGCCCAGGCAGATCCCACGCGACCGGATTCGTTGTCTTTTGTCTGACAATTTGGTATTCAAACACATTATATAATATTTAGAGATCGAAATTGCAATAAGTAAACGAATCCAGCAAATAATTATTCTTAGTAGAACGTATGTTCTTTAGACACTAAAGAAGTACATTCATCCCAAAGCGAGAACCAAAATTGTCTATGAGTGTGTATTTATCACTGGGCACGACCGAATTCGTATAACAAAAGAGCGCGACCGCTGTAGGGTTAACCATAACCTACGAGACGATTTAACCCGCTTAACACAGTCAGTGTTAAATAGCAACACAGGGCTTGTATTAACCTTCAACGCTGGATCCTTGTTAAAGTTGAGAAGTAGGGACCACGACGTTGTGAGGATAAGTATAGCGGAAACTGTTTTGTATTAGTTTGGAATGTTATAAAAATTAATTCAATTATTGGACTTCTATATAAACTGAAATTGTAGTAAACATAGAAAAAGCGACCCAACATCGTCTGCCGGAAGATGAAGTAGAGTACTAAATCACAACAAACAAATTAAAAATGTACGGATTTACATTTCATAATAGCGTAACGTGCTAAGTTACGACAGCAAAACATCCCGCATCATGCAGTGTTTTATAAACGTTACACCATGATGTTTCAGGTTTCGAGCTAAATAGTATTGTAAGAAACAAGATATTTTTGTACACTGTGTATTTTGTCGTAAAACAATAACTTTCATTGTTCATTAGCTATCAACTTAGCGTTTTATGTAAGTTATATTACACGAATCTTTATTTCAGAAATAAAGAATTCATTACAAAATTTGTGAGAGAACTTATACCTCTAGTTAACTTTAGAGAAACATAGAGCTGCAGACTTTGACCGGTGCTAATGGCTAGTAGTTATAATTATTCAACTTACAATCTAAATTTTACGGTAAATATCATTATTATTCTTAACTTGCTTTAAATACCGTACATACAATTTTAAGCTTTAGGTAAATTCGAGCATCCACAAATATTATCATATAGACAGGATTGAGCAGCTTTTAAATATTGTATGTGAAAATACTGTTTAAAAACGTATTCCAGTACTGTTTAATTTATACGTATTCGTTCAATTGCACTTACGTTTCCTTCATTGAATCATTCACTTCTGATATTCACAGGAACAACCTTAATTTGGCAACGGAAGAATTAATAAATCCAAACAGGTAAGATTAAAAATACAATTTAAACTTTGTTTCTTAAACTAATTTTCTAACAATTTTCAGATTGAATTTTCATACCGTAAAATAAATAACTTGAATAAACTTTTAACATATTTTTATGAGACTGGCCAGAACCTAGTGCCATTTCAGTATACGCTTGCTGTAACACAAGAAACGGATAGGATTTTTTAAAAATAAGTTGAATTGAATTGATTTATGGCCTTTAGGCATCTAAGACTCAGGCAGGATAGGAAAGGAGAAAGGATACGACAAGGTGTTGGCCAGGGCCTAAGTTGAAGGTACCATACCGGCATTTGCCTGGTGTGACAGGAAAACTCTGGAAAATCTTCAGTCAGGATGGTTGGCCGCTGGGATCGATCTCAGGACCTCCGGAATGCTCTTGAAACTGGCGGTTACCTCGTCCAACGTTACTTCATATGAAACAAAAAACATGTTACTTCCGACCGTTTCGATTGTCTCTCAGCGCTCCGCTACCGCTTGTCTCGTGATTGGGCGATGTGGTGGTGTAGTATGGTAGAAGAATAGGAATGAAGTGTATGACTTCATGTCGTCATTATATTGTATGGTTATGTAGAATCGAACTTGGACCGTGTGGACGTTTATGTATGGTTCAAATGGGAGTTCGAATACGATCATTGAAATATTGGTTCTGTTTAAATGACTGAGTGTACACTGTTTTAATGGAACTTAAGTGTGTACGATATGTTTTTATGGATCTCGAATCAGCGACCCGGACATCTTTCATGAAGCACTAGTTATATATGTGGCTGCTGCCATGGCTCACGTGTCAAGAGCAGTGGAAATGTTGGAATTGGGTGTTGGAGGGTAGTCGGGATTCGAATAGATGACCTTTGGAATAAAAAGCAAAATAATGGTTTAATGTTAGGGTAGATCGAATTAGCAATGAGTTATGTGTACTAAACAAGCTTTCGGTTTCTGTTGTTAATGAGAACAATACGAGTTAACTGTTTGGATGTTTTGTTTCAATCTCAGAATCGAATGGAACCTCAAACTCAAGAAATAATTTTATAATCCTACCTTCTTTTGATACGTTAAAAGATATCAAGCTGATGCTAGAAAGCCTATTAGGATGTTAAGAGTTCAATAGAATAGAATTCCATGCGGAGACCATGCTCTTATCTGGTAATATTCCTAATCTTCATGAAATTTCTAGCTTAATGCAAAATATTACCAACCTTAAACTGGTAGTTTCCATCTCCTGAATAATATAGCTGTATGTTTGGGCCATTATAAATTCAGTTCATTTTGTCTTATCTTTAGCGCACTCTGTAAAGATGTACTGTACATATAGGGGCTGTTTGTTGTTCTACTGAAAAAAACATAGCGCTCTAGATAAACAGATTTGTGATCACGCGTACAATGCAACTTCGATTATTAGCACTTCAAAAATTACTTTGAGTTGTTAATTTTTCGAAGCAGCTGGCACGAAGTTTCTTTTGTTGCCGCTCATGAGAGAAGTCTCAAGTCTCTGGAAAAGAACCCAACCCATATTCTTTATCACTGTAGAAAGATTATAAGTAAACAGACAAGGTTTTCATTAATTAAGATGAAACGTGCCAATTTCTCACGACTTCAGAGGACCAGTACTAATCCTTAGATAAGATTCCATAAGAAGTAACTGTCTAGCCTTCCTTTGTTCAACACTTTTGGTGATAACACGTACACCGATTGTGGGCTTCAGTTGTCATGTAGATGGCTCAAAGCACTAGCTTCAAATTACAAGTACTTTAAATATAAATAAATGTTTTTCTCTGGCTCTAATTTGTTGTAATTCTGCAATTCAAGTAAATCTAAATCTAATTTGATATCGATAACTTAGATCAGGAAAGCCAACGTGAAACTTTGACCGTAGTCTTTTGCCTATAAAATGGGAACTAAAACCACAGAACCGATATATTCATTCGGTTTTATTTTCAGTATTAATAATAAATATTAATCAGCTGTAGAGATTGGGGCTGTATTAACGTTAAGATCAATTTATTGATTTATTTCTCACAAAAAAATAAAGTTAGAAGACAAATAAATTACTGTGTGTTAGTGTAATTCACATATAATGAAAAATGGACATTTCCGGTAGTATTTTTTTATTGCAGTAAAAAATTCTTCTATTAAAGCAGACTACGGAAAACATTTTCTTTTCTTTCTGTGATGAATCTATCAAGAGTTATAAAGACTTGCTTCAAAAGCGTCTCAGCCTTGCGCTTAATCGGGCGCCGCCATGTTATGACGTAATCAGTCTTCCGACTGCTTGTCATTGACATACAAATGGTATTTGATTTGTTAGTATTGTTAAAAAGAGATCGCAAAAATGGATCGAAAGAAATAGCATAACTGGTGAATAACGTTTCTGTATGCCTTAACACGTCATTTAGTTCGTTTTATTCATTTAAAATTGATTTTTACTTTTAATACTTTTTAAGATATTGATATAGTTTGGTAGCTTCAACACTAATTTATATCAGCTCTTATTTGTTTTTCATTTTCATGATTAAATCATAAGATATCTTCTAATAATGCTCTTTAGAACTCTTGTATTTAAAAAGAATTACCTCTTTTTTCTGTAAAAAATGTGGGTTTTTACATCCGACAATAGTATACTTTTTTAATGAATGCTAGTGAAGTATTTTTCAAGAACTTAAAAGCACATGAATTAATAGTGTTCGTTACTGCCATCTGTTAACAATTTGACGTACTTATAGGCCGTGAATATATTGAATAGTTTTAATATGTCATTGTATAAAATAATAAAAGCATGTAAGAAACAAAAACGTAAATTGAAACTTTCACATTGAAGTTACTCTTGCGTTTGGTGAAGTAAAATAAAACACGGCCATTGATAGGATTCGAACAGCGTTAGGTGAAAGTATAAAAAATTAAAAGTTGAATGCGCTAACCAACTGAGCTAAATTTACAAGATATCAACAGTTGCACGAACGAGCGATAAGAAGAACATTGCAAGTTAAGACTGCCCCCTGTCTATGTTTCGAGCAATTTCTGTTATTAAAAACATGTTTTGGTGTTTAAACTTATTGAAGTGTGTTCTGCAGATTTGTACATTAAGTAAATGTTTTTCTCTTTTTTGTTTTTTGTCTTCAAACTTCTGAATAAGGAACGTAACATAGGGAGAAGCATATAGCTACGGAAATACAACGGACTGATTACGTCAAACCAATCAGAGGATGATTTTCGTTGTATGACGCAGGAGATTGAATTCTCAGTATTTCAGGCTATATTTCTACGTAACGGAAAACCGTAGCGCTGAAATTTAAGAAACATTATATGTTATTTAATCCGATGTACACAAACAAATTGTAAAATATATAAGGACGGGGAAAACGGAAATGTCCATTATTTTCTCTTCTAAAAATATTTACAATTAAGCATGCTTTTAAGTCGGTTAATATAGAAATATATTTAAAGACGAATACATAATTTGTTTGCTTAAAATTTGTGTATAAATTAATTCTGCACGTTTGTTTTTTAATGAACGTACGACGTGTTCGCAAATATTCTTTAATTCTTACTTATATTTTATTATGCTCTGTTCCTGACATTGTTCTATGTATTTTATGTATTTTTCAGAAATCTTCCCCTGGCTATTGTGATCGCTATTCCCATGGTGGCCGTATGCTATGTTCTTGCGAATATTTCATACCTTACCGCTATGACACCGTCTCAACTGGCAACGACGAACACTGCTGCTATGGTAAACTTACGTATTGTTTAGTCCCTCCTCAAATGCTTATATGTATTAGAATTGTTACTAACGCTGATATTAGGAATCCCATAGATTCAAAAGTTAAATTAGAAATAGTGCTGCCAAGAGATTTTTATCGTGATAGTGTTAAGTATGTACATGATTAAGCGTATTATTATCGGAGGCTACAAATTACCTTGTGAAGAAGAGCAGAGGACTGGAATCCAATACCCTTTCTCTAAAGAGTTATTGTTCCAAAGCCTTGCCATATATTTCCCTGCACAAATGATTAACCACAAACGGTAACGATGAAACTCCCTTCAGCGACACTGAAGTTAATGCTGGGCGACGATTTTTGAAAAGAAGGCGGTACCTGTTAGCAAAGAACCTGAAACAAGTTATTATTTATGGTATTAAAACTACATGAGAAACGGAGATATGGAAGCAAGTTTGCCTCGTGAATTATAGGCAGACATTATTTTTATTCTCATTATAACTTTGCTTAAAATATCAGCCTCCCAGTCATCTTATATTTTTTGTTAGAATCACATACGTAACTTTCAAAACAAGTTTTCAAACAAACTAAAATTTTATTACACGTGGAATATATCAGATCTGTATTTCAGTTTCATTATGATATAAGTTTTTCTTACAATCTGAGGTTATCCTTCAACTAGGCATAACTGTTGATTTGAATTTATGCCATTTAGGCATCTCAGGCTTAGGTTGTCTTAACAGTTTGTCACACGCAATAACTTTGTTAAGAAGAGATACTACAATGCCTTGTTAGTAGTTAGTTAGATAACAATCTACGGAATAACAGCAATTGCAGCAAATCCATTCTGAACATTCCACTATTGATTATATCTTTAAACCTTGCGGGTAATTTGTTACACAATTTATACATACTTTTTTTTAAAAAAAATATATTTCTACGGAGTAACATACCGTACATATTCATGTTCTGTCGAGTATTATATGAATAAATCACATTTAAGTACATAAATAACTATTTGTGTTAACAGCATGCATAGTAGCACGATAGATATAAACTGCGAAGTGTTAGCATCTTATACTACTTAAACTTACTTTTACATGACGATCAGTTAGATAATTGAACTATTATTCTTATAAATTTCTGTTGCATCCGAAACGTGGTTAAGCTCAGTTGTGAGTTTCCCCAAAATATATCATAATTCATTAGTGAGGAAACCTTGTTATATTATAAGGACCAAATAACATCCATATATACGCTATCTTGAAGTCTATGAAAAGCAAAGCAGAGAAAACAAAGTTTTATTTACAGTTTCAATATGAGTATTCCATGATAAATGTTCATTAATGTATATACCCACAAATTTAGCACGTTCAGAGTATAGTATTTATGTTGTATCTACAGTAGTCCGGCAGCCATTTTCCCCCCTGAACCCAACATTTTTGTATAAAGTTTTTTATTGTTGATAGCCATATTCAATCAATCCAGTACTGGCTGAGCCCTCTCTCGGAGGTAGGAGAGAGTACTTCCACGCTGATCAGATGTGTTGAGAGAGCCGAAGCTCTCAACTGTAATCGCCACTGTCTTTCATTCACATTCACGACGCTGGGTGGGCACTGTTTGAAACCCTCTCGCTTTGGAAAAAATCCCTTGAACCCGGTACCCCACGATCAGCAGTCAGCGACGGTAACTACTAGACCAGCAGGCCGGTCATATATATCTTATATCGCGTACATTCCAACTGACACAAATGTTGTACAAGGGCATATTGTTACAAGTAGAAAATAATTTTCAGTAGGCCTACCTTTACTTTTTTATTAGATAATCCTCGATTCATCTTATTATATTTCACCTTGGAATGGATCTTCTTTATTAACTGAGGGTTATCTTCAAACACGACATATTAAAGCTTGTTTTTACTACTAACATTGCCTGAATTGACTTCATTCTCATTTGTGAAAATCTCTCCATAGGAGCATTGCTGCCCGGGAAACGCAACAATAGTTCAGTAACCACTTTTAGGTTATTGTGGGCAGTGTTATTGTCTTTGAGATTTCGCGTTCTGTCGGTAGTTGTGGTTTTCCTTCGTGGAACTGGGTTTTACTGTCAGAATATTTTTTGCGGGTGAGGTATTATTATTTATTTTCATTTTCTGGAAATCTGGGACAAAAACAACCGGTGACGGAATTGTTATTTCGGAGACTTTTCCCGAAAATTAGTGACGAATTGTCACCTTTTCCTTGTTTAACTTAAAAAATTTAGCCACAAACGTAGTGTACGTAATAATATAAGTTGATATGTCAATCTAAATTACTCACTTCCACTAAACCGTTGAAAGGTGACTTTTAACTAATAAATTTTATTATGTATCATTTTGTTTTATTTTAGTTATTCGTGTTCCCCATTTTATTTGACATCGATTCCTAATACTATTTTCTCCTCTCGAAATTGAGGAGCATAATTGGGCCATGCTTCGTTCAAATCTATCGAAGTATCAAATCTGACGTTGATAATAGAGAAAGCCAGATTGAAAACATCACACGTAAAATTAGAAGAAAAAAAGAAAGATAACAACATAATGCAACGTTTGTTGATGCAGTGTTCGATTGTGAATTACTCAATCATGTGAAAATTATTCCTTCTGCGGAAGTTTTTTTTGTTTTCTTTGCTGAAGGCATTCCCTTTTCCTGCATATAAACACATTCGTGTACATGGTTGCCTTGGAATTGGGAAAACTCTGGTTCAAATATCGATGCCTTCGTCCCGACGGAGGTTTTCCTCTGTGAACTACCTGAATATCGCGATATCATCTTGAAACAATAACCAGAGTCTCAAAATTCTCAGTTTCTCCAACTCACGAAGTGGAGAATATGATCTGCAGTATTTACGAAGCTGTAGAATCCAGAAATTGTAAAGTTCCTATCCATTCATGTACCAAGTGACCAATGCCTTGGTTTCGTAGTTATCCGCTTCATACGTTATTCTAATTATTGTTGGCGATAGATCTATGTCGATAATCTATCTCCTTCACGAGGTTTAATTGACTTTTCATATGCTAGAATTCAAAATGTAATCGAAGTTAATGGAAAAATGATTAATGGCCAAGTCGTTTCATTTTAGTTTTTTTCATTGTAATGTTGAAGAAAAAAAGAGGGAATCGGTGTTTCACAAACTTTTGGCATTGATCCTGTGAAGAGACGGCGTGTGTTTCTCGCCGCCTGTCGGTCTCCGCTCACAAAAGCAACAAACACGACAACTTGCAATCTATATCACACATTTGCTACTCTTTTCTTCCTTTAGCCGCACCCTCTTCTCGTTGCTGCAGAGACGATCATTTGCTGTATCGCATTTCCGGTTGAAACAGAGCCACACTCCCCGAGAACAACTCTCAACGACAGTTTGTTGGACGCCCGTCCCTTCATTACTAAGTCGTTACCATCGAGGAGCACCAGAACTGTGTCTGCGTCATCAGGGACTCACTAGCGTTAACAGACGGACGTTTGCAAATGTGGTGATTTTTTCTCCATTTCTTTATTCTTGAGTACTACATCTAAACTTCTCTAGCAAGAGACTCACACTTTTTTTTTTTTAATATCAAGCTTCTACTTTATACAAGTTTGATTAAAATGTGAGATGATTAATAAAGATGCTGTAATTAGAAATCGTATAGCACTGAACTGTTTTATATCATTCAGAAATTTATTCCAACTTAGAAAAAAGAGCTTCACACATAGCTAACTGCGTCCCCACCACCACGAGACTAAATATTAAATAAAAAAACAAAATTAAAATTGGAACTGAAATAGACATGTAGCACTTTCAATCTACTCGCATGCAAGTTCTACAACTTCTTTTTTGTTGTGCTATTTTATGCTTTTCGTTTGACTTTACCATTGCATGTATCTTCTTCAAGCAATCTGTTTTCGTGTTTTTAATTAGGTCTAGATTACATTTCCGTTTTACATAACTTGAAATAAAATATTGTTCCCTTTATCGAAAAAATGTGTTGCTTTTTCCGTTCAATAATTGTTATTGTCTAAACTAATGTTCACGCAATTTTTTACCATAATCTTTGCACCACGTAACACACTTCTAATTGAGTGCCCATAGCTCAGTTGGTAGAGCGTTGACTTCGCATTCGTGAGGCTTTGGGTCGACCATCCTGACTTTTTTTTTTTTTTTCAGAATTTTTTCCTCAGTCAAGCAAGCATATGCTGAGATTATACCTCTAAAATGGCCCTGCCGACACCTTCCTGTATCCTTTTCCCGACCGTATCCTAGCGAGTCATAGATGCATAAAGGCGAAAAATAAAAATTCAGATTCAAATAACATCTTAGACTAGATCTTAGATCTAGGACGAAGTAATAGGATCGACCACTGCTTTTATATTTATTTGAGCGGTATTATCAGTTGAAGTGTACTTCTATTTCCTAGCAAGTAAGAAATGAAGAGAAACTTTATGTACTTTCAGTAATTAGTACGCTGGTACTTGTTGAAATTTAGGCTCCGGCTTGATTTGCTTGCCAAGTTTGACTTTTTTTTTTTTTTTTTTTGCAAACTTCTGGTATTCAGGTATTTGGTGTACAGAATCACAAAAAGTTGGGTGTCAATTTTTTCGTTTTCATCTACTTTTAGGTAGATTTCGAAGAAAAATCTACCTATTGAGATCGGTATCATGTCATATAATATATACAGTATATATATATATATATATATATATATATATATATAAAAGCTAGCGGCCATAATTTTGAAGATATTTGAAATAAATGTTATTGTTATTTCTAGGCTTAATAGCTCGGCTAAGTTCGTTAATGAGCAAAATCGGCCCAAGGGGGTGGTTAAGGAAGGGGGTTGAAATTTTGAATATATATATTTATATAATTACACGCTAGTGGCCATAATTTTGAAGATATTTGAACCAAATTTTATTATATTATTTCTAGGCTCAATACCTCGGCTAAGTTCGTTAATGAGCAAAATCGGCCCAAGGGGGTGGTTGGGGGAGGGGGTTGAAATTTTGAAAATAATATATAGGAGTTTATAGGAAACTTTGTCTGCATAAATTATAGTACTCCCTAACAAGTTTACGGTGACACCAACGATTCAGGGGTTGTGGGGGTACGAGTGAGGGTGGGGGTGGAAATTCGAAATTTTTAAAACCATGTCTTGTTGGGTAACGTTGAAAAGCTCTTGATGATTAATCTATAAATCAATAACTAGTTTCTCGATAGCGCTCATATTTCGTTAGGGGTATATAAGGTGGCGGGTTTCATTGGGCCTGTTAATTTCAATTGGAATATCACTGCATTCAGTTCTAATTACAAAAAGTTTGCACGGTAATTAGTTAACCTATTAGGGTAATTAGTTACCGTATTTATAATTTTATAATGAAAATAAAATGATAAAAGTATATTTACTTAACGTGTTTTTATTCTGCACTTACCGCAATAAATTCAATCAAAAACACTTCGAAATCTACCTCAGTCTGTAGGCCTGCCGAAAGATTTTTTTTCAATATGGCGGCCAACATGGCGGATGCCAATTTCAAGTGGCCTCTACAGCGTAATGTATGCATTTTGTTTAAAGAAAGACCCCTCGTTTTAATCCACTCTTATCTTTGTTTAGCAGCAAAGTATCATTGTAGATATATATTGTACGAGATTTTAGAGCTATCTCGGTTATTTCCATATTGATTTTATAATTTGTGCAATGTGTCTTGCAGTGGTTCTTTCCGACGAGTGGAATGAATTAGTGAATGAGAAATCATTGCATCGCAAATAATGGCCAGTTTTGCAGTGGGAAGGAGCTAGTACAAGGACATTATGCACGTCCAGTAGTGGTTAAGAAACTGGATGTATATGCTAAACACAATATGGACATGCATGCCATGTACGTATTTATGACGATATTACGGTCATTCCTTTGATGATCTATCAAAGTACATTTTGTTTGAAATATGCACAAGCATTTATTTTCAGAACTAGTTACTGCTTGCAATAAACGTCCATATTATGTCCCGAAAGTCCATATGCATACTTATATAACAAATTAACATCAACAGATGTCAGTAGTGTAACCTTGGGCAGCAAGTTCACACGGTTGCAGTTGCCTGGAACAATAGCAAGACTCTTCACTATTATTCGTTTTCAATTGCTGTAAAGTGAGATTTGCATACGTGTACTTCTTAGTTCACTAGCTGCCAGAAGCTCCCAATCTTACACCCTAAATACAGTACCCACTATTCAAAGACACAAATCGGACGTTTTGTACCCATTAATTGCAACAGATACCTAGTACCTAAGAGCTAGAAGCTACCACGTGGCTTTGATTTCTTGGGTACAAATATATTTCAAAGGAACAAAACCTCCTAATTTTAGCGTCCCAGTCGCGCCAGTAATCCACACTGTTGAAATAAAAGAAACAAAAACGTAAATATACATGTCCGTACCTAACCTCTACTAAATCATGATCGCCTACGCAAAATGCAAGAAAGCAATTCTTAATAACAAATATGGACAGATAGAAATGTATTTTGAAAAAAAAACGGAAAAAATCACTTAACACCCGCCGAGATTCCAACCCGTTTTCTTTCACTTAACAAGCCGACGCCTTGACCACTTAGCCACGGTCGAAGCTTGCAAACAGTGGTTTCTAAGTTGTATTGACACTGCACGTGCGCAGATGTCATTCGCGCGTGGATTATTCTTTTTCAACGTCCTGTTCAGAAAATTGATAGTTTCCATGGAAAAGTTTTGCTTTATATACTTAAGAGAAAAGAAAAAAGTTGCTGAGCAAAGCAATACGTTGTAATTAAAAACTAAAAACGTGTTTCACCAACTAACTGACGACTTGGCTTTATTAGACACACACTGATGATTTCATTGGTACCATTTCCCTTCTAGTAATATAATGAGTACCCTCTGGAGAGGGAACAGATTAATAGAAACAAAAACGACTATCAAATATGAATCCTTGTGCCCGTCACCGCCTCTGAGAAATAGGGGGTACAGGTACGATTCATAGGTACAGTTTCTGCAGTGTACCTAAGAAACTTAACTATAATAACTGTACTGTTTAGTACAACATGGACATAATTGAAGAAGAATTCTCCATAGACCTACCTGAGCTGAATGATGCCCTCAACGACATAAGGAAAACAAACATGAAGGTTGGTGAAGAAGGAAACAGGGAAGACAGAAGCACAGAAGTGGAGTTGACCCTACCGAGAACCCCCCAGAAAGCCAACAGGGACAACCCGGATCTTTGGAGGTCAAACTATAAGTTGAGAGCTGAGCAAGAGTAACGTTTTAGTACTTTGCGCATGTTGCTATACAAACGACATCTTGCCCAGCACCACGAGTCCGAGATCAGGAAAGAATACGAGATAGCATATCTTGAATAAGACTCCAGAGACCTGACTTGAATTTGGTCGAGTTCACCAAAGCACCGACCAGTTTCGAAGAGAATATCACAGTTGTCTTACGGAGAGCAAAACTAAGTATCAACAAAGATGTTACCAACCATTTTAAACAGTTAATATCGAAGTGAGTAGAAGAGTGGGAATCTGCCTTAGGGAGAGCAAGGCCCGCTTCAGTCCGGAGGTCACAAAGAAAGTGGTCCAATGTGCCAAGGTCGTCGCGTTGGATTTCCTGAATAGATCCTTCAGCGAAGCAAAAGACTTGAAAAAACAACCCAAAAAGCCAGAGGACGTTCCAGAGGAACAAGCAAACTCCACAAATCAGAAGCCCCAGTTGAGACACCCTAGAGAGGATCGGTTGGACCTATAGTCTCCAATGTAATAGCCAAACGAAATATTTGAACAAATACTTAACATATTTTCTTATAAAATTGTTACCTACCCCTGCCAGAATGGCTAGAAGACATTTCAAATTTTCTATTGAATATCAGAAGTGTTAAAACAATTAGTCCTAAGGACATATTATATAATACAGATATAAAAAACTTATAAACGAGAATAAAAAGTAGAAGGGGCATATAACTAGTTTCAATTTACTACAACTCAAAATACGAATGGATAAAACAATCAACATTGAGAAAGCATTGGACCCATCAACACCAACATTAGTGAAGAGGGACCTGAAGATTCTAATATGTAACAATTAGATTAGCTTTGGCAACAAGAAATTCCTTTTTTAAAAAAAGACACGGCTACTGGAGCATCTGTTTCTGTAGCGTATGCCAACATACATGCATATGCTGATTTAACATTGACTGATTTAACATTGCTAGTGAAACCTATACTTGACTAAAGATTGTTAGATAATGTCGTAGGAATATTCACTGAACGATGAACAACTAATATCATAAACTACGAACACAAAAATGGAGGAGGACTTGAGTTCCACTTGAGTCTAGCCAGACCAAGATTAACGTCTTAGGTCAAGTTCTACAATCGACCGCTAAACTTCTAGTCAGCGCTAAGTTGAGGCCAAGTCTGATTTTGGCCAATGAGAGTACGCAAAATGAGAGTTGGCCTCAACTTAGTGCTGACTAGAAGTTTAGCGGTCGATTGTAGAACTGACTCTAGAAACGGACGTATATTGTAAGCTTACTACAGTACATGATTTTTTTTTCTTGCATACTCGGCACACCCAACTGTCCTAAAAATTCACTGATTAAGAGTCAGAAGTTAAGTCTGAAATGAATTATAGACAATGAACAGAGACTTGGGAAAAGATTAAAAGAATTAGGAAGAACGTTTATTCCTGGAGACTTTAAGAGGAAAATGATATAATAAGTAATAAAAGAAGTTTCGAAACCAATAGGCCAAAGGGAGAACAGAATGCAGAAACAGGGCTATTTTCCCACAAAATTCCTACCCTAACAATAAGCACAAACCGAAGAAAATAATCCAGTACTCCTGGAAGAAATCTATAAGGCATATAACAGAGAAAGCTGGTGAGTAAATATACTACAAGATCCATCACTGATCACGCATAAAAGACAAAATAATTTGAAACAAAGTCTAACACTAGCAGCTTTTACCCAAAACAGATTATCAACATACAGGATATCGACCAAAAGAAATCAAACGTAGTGAAATTAAATTTACAGCATGCCAAAATACATGAGCAAAAGCAAACCAACGAACTTGAAAACTGCCGTTTTGAGTATCAAAATCTTTGCAAAACTGCGAGATGAAAAGCTGTGGAAGAAAACAGGAAATGAAACCCCCCAGGTTAATCAATCGAAGAATTGTGTTATGGAGTTCACAGGCGCTTTACACAGTCATCCAAAATCTCTCAACCCAGGAGGGGGGTAAAGAGTAAAGCTACAAATAATGTATCAGTGGTTAAGCAACCGTGCTGTGACATAAGCAGGAGAGAGACTGCTAAATAGAAACATGCAAATGCTGAGCGAGAACTGGAATAAAGAAATACACACTAAAACCAAATCAAGAGAACCAAAATGAATCTGTAACTAAAGTTATCGGAAATGTTTGAAATTGAGAAACTCATACAGAAATCCATAAATGGAGTAATTGAAACCCACTAGGCGAAAGGTGTACACATCCATACATAGACAAATAAAAGCTTTCTTTTATGTAGTTTTTGATATAGTAATCTAACAGTCAGTACGAGGTGAATATATAATGTACCCATACACAAAATAGAATAAGACTTAAGCTTCTAAATAGTAAGTAAATATGGCAAACTAGCAGCCACGCAGACAGGAAACCCGTATATACAAACGGGATATAAGATAAAAATCTTTAGTAAACTTTGGTAAAATCTTTTTTTTTATTTTTGGACCATTTTAGTAAGTAATGACTTCGCCGTTCACGATTACATTGGCTGTTATGTTTCTAAAATGCACAAACATTCACACCCCAGCCAGGATTCGAACCCAGAACCTTGAAGGCGTTGGCCTGGAGCCTTAGACCACGACTACTAACAGTAAGCACCACTACACGAGTTATGTATAGAGAACACATATGGGGAGATATCCTTAAAAGGACAGAGAATCTACGACTAGTGTGAATAGAAAGGTCTGCGCCCACGCCTCACCTAACACTATGAAATATATAGAAACGGGTTGCAAGATCATAACAATTATGAGCATATATTTGGACGTTTTATGAGCGCATTAAGGGAATTAAAGAGATTCAATATTTCATTAAAAATGCATTTTATATTACAGGGAATGTACATTGTACAGGCCGCGTGAAATTGGTGCCCGCCATATTGAAATAAAAAGTGAGAACGCAAGTGGAAAATTTGGCACTCGACATTTTCTGGTTATGCACGCCAAGTACCTGAAGTTTGAGCAAAAGTATCAAACTTGACAAACAAATCGAGCGGAATGATAAATTCCACCGCAATAAATTTTTTCAACTGCTAATGATTGATTATTTTCAATTATAGCTTCGGCATCTTTTAAAAATGTTAAAAACATCGATTCTGGTCTAATTTGTTGTATGTTTTACATTCAGTGTAAATAATATCAGAGTACGTTTAGTTTTTTTCTGCATTTTCTCTGTTTTCCTTTCCGTGTTCTTGTTTTCTTTCTTTTTATTTCTTTATCTATTTTATTTTTGTGTGATTTTTCCTCCTTCCTTTCTCTTTCTATTCTTCTCGTATTTCGGTTCATTTGTTCATCTGTGTATTCAATAATGTGGTAAAAGAATATTTTTTGTTTTATATTTAAACGTTTATTTCTGTATACAAATTAAAAGCATGTTTTTTACATCCGCCAATCATAAGGCAATTTTAATTTATCTTGAATAAAGAAAAACGCAGCTTTCTGACAAGCCTGATATTATTTAGTAACAAAATGAAATCAAACTGTACCTGCTACTGCAGTCTAAAAAAGGAAGTTGTATACTTCCGAAACTGTTGCATTTTAATTGCTTTTTGTTATTAAATAATTCAGCCTTGTTAGAAATCTGTGTTTTTCTTCATTCAAGATGGATACAAGACCATACTGTCGTAATTTATCTTATGTATTGAAAGAATCGTGTGGGTATGGCATTATGTTTATTAGAATCTCAAAGTTATGAAAAATCATTAGATAATTATTTTATTGCTTCAGTCTTATTCTTAATATATCAATTTCATTGATATTAGAAATTTTCTAATCCATAGATGTCTATGGAACGTATAAGAAATCTCTGAAAATATTTTTGGTTAAAAATAATGATTAAGACCATTAAAGGGGGAGACCAATGTTTATCTGTGTTGTATATTTTGAACCGGTTTCAGGTATAGATTTGTATGATAACCTATTTGCATGCATTAAATCCACTTGTCCGCAAGGCAGTCCTATTCTCCTCATTGGTGATTTCAACTTACCGGAGATAACCGGTACCGAATTCGATTTTGAGCAAAGCGCATCTTTAAAGTGTAGAAATTTATATAATTTTATAATTTTTTATGATTTGAGATCATTCAACAATGTTGCCAATAATAATAATCGCACACTAGATCTAGTTCTGTCAAATCTTGAAAATGTTGAAGTTAATAGAGAATTGTTACCGTTGGTACCGGAAGATATCCATCACCCAGCTATAATAATAGAAATAGTTAACAGAAAGGTCAAGAAAGAAAAGCAGAAAAGTAAAACTTATTATTATAATTTTAGGAAGGCAAATTTTCTGATGTTGTATCAGGAACTACAAGCTATTGATTGGGAATTCTTACAAGCGTATCGGAATGTTAATAACTTAGTGAGTAAATTCTATGATATTGTCTATGAAATATTTGATAGGTG
>JAGDQP010002805.1:0-18142 GCA_022664845.1 Lepisma saccharinum
AGAGAGAGAGAGAGAGAGAGAGAGACAGGCAGACAGAGAGAAGAAGAAGAAGAAGAAGAAGAAGAAGAAGAAGAAGATATAGAGAAAGACGTTCAGCACAAATTCAATCGTATTTTCTTCTCGAGGAAATACAGGAATAAAATTGATAGAATTCTAGCTTCAAATTCACCAAGATAAAAAAAAACGAAACAGAGGTGGAAACGCTCTGGAAGCGAAGCATCGTTTCTAGTATTGGCCACTCGATGCAAGAAGCATTTTGATCTGTATTTTCCTCTAAACAATTTTCAAAAAGAGCCACATATATACGTTCATTGAATCTGCTGGTCCCGACATAACAAACCGGTCAGTTTTGTGCAATTGAGTCGTGAAAGTGGCACTGTTTCTCTAGGTCCTCGGATGTGTGGGTGGTTGGAAAGAGCCTTAAGTTCTAGAATGGTAAAGAAGAGACTCGCGAAGAGAAGAAAATAAATTCCTTTCTCAAGTAGGTAGTTTTGTTGCCGTTCGTTTCCTTGTAAGAAGACGGGAAGTTTGTTTGCTTTGGTGAACTTCATTCTCATAAGCAACACAATGTATCCAGTTGCATGGCTGTCAGATATTCAATTTCCTTGTTTAAATTACATGAGCATCGTAAATTGGACCTGGGCGACTGGAGAAAAGTGAAAATCAAATAAGCGCTTCTCGCTTTTCGTGCTTTCTGCGGGGGTATTTTCTTCCTTTTCATAACCAATAGTCAACTTAAAATCTTGTCCTTCATTTCATAGAAATATTTTTTTTATGTACAGGGTGCTCCATTAATGAAGAGTCAAAGTTCGTAGAAGATGACAGCGAGTCAACAAACTGTTCGTAAGAATATGGGTCGAAAAACTATTTAGTTTGGTGAGTTAAAAGTTTATAGCTTTGAGATCAGTCAAAGTCTTAGAATGGTGAAAATAATTAAAATCTCGCTATAAATCAGAAATGATAGACTGAAGTTACAGTACGTTAATAGAAGTCAATTAGCATCAAAATAACAGTTCTAACAAAATGCTATTTGATGTAAAGATGCTGATAGTACTGTCAAAGTTTGTGAATTTATAATTTTTCAGTCTGAATTACGTTTATTGGCAATTTAGAACCAATATTAATGACAAAAACTTCATATTTGAAGTATAGAGAGCAGTGTTGAGAAGTATAGATAATGCATGAGTTTAAATATCTTAAATAAAACATTGTATTCCTTTAAATCTCTAAAATCGCTCCTTTCCGTCGATAAAATGACTTTCTTGATGTTGGTCATCTCTATACAAAGTTTGTTGCCACGTTTACAAATAAACATGGGGACCCGAGACTAGCTGGTAGGTTTCTAAAGACATGTCCTACAGGTGTTGGCAAACTGAGCTTCGAGCTACTCCAAGCTATGTACTCCCGTGGAGCGTGAAGCCCTGATAACCCGCATAGAGAGCAAACGTGTTAACCATTCGACCGCCCAGGGATTAATTTTATTTTTATTTACTTCTGTTAGAAGTTCATTGAGTTTGATATTAGACTCCCTATATTTGAGGGGTTTGGTGCAGAAATAATGTAACCCACAAATACATATTTTGATGATTTTGGACATTAAAATACATATAGAGAGTAAACATTTATATCCTAAAATATCACTCTAAGTGCCTTCATTAGTTCTCTTGACAATAATACTGGATTTACCATATGCCTGTAACTTCCTGTCCTTTTTTCTAAGAAATTTTGTAGTATGGGTTACAACATTTCTGCACCAAGTCCCTCATTTCTTAAACGAAGCTTTTCTAGAAATCTCGGCCCATGTTCTAACGTAGTTTACCTTGGTTTTGTTATTCTGTTCTTTGGAGTTCATATGTTAAGTGCTCCATTTTCATATGGATCAGTTTAGAAACTACTAGCTATGCCGCGTGTATTCCAAACCACTTGAATTAATTCAATGAAGAGCTTATAATAAAAATGGTGACATAAATGACAGCTACAATGAAAACAGCAAGAAGTGCCCCTGCGATTTTCATGTTGTCAACGCGAGTAGATCGGTGATTGTTTTAGAATCTAGTTTCAGAGAAAATATCCTCATATATTTTCTTCCATTACATTTAAAAGGGAATTAAATATTGGTTACCATGGGAACTGTAAGTTGTACCCTCGTGATCTTCATATCGTTGTATACGGGTTTGGAATTACAGGCTGTAAATAATGATCAACTTGAGTTGCTAGCTCTCGAGGTCGTTCATTGTGACTTTATGTGAACCTTGTTACCGCCCATACAATTCATTTTATCTTTATGTGTACTTGTAGAATGAATGGAATTTCGCTCACACGAAGCTTACAAGATGAATGTTTTGCAAGTTCTAAAACAAAATTACTCACTAAGATTTCCGTCCAATACTTATTTCTCATGGGATCGCCGTAGTGGCTCAAAGGTTTGAGCGCTCACCTCTGGCGCTTAGGCGTCAGTTCAAACCCTGTTCGTGTCATACGGACTTTGTGGTGGACAAACACCGTATACATGTGTTTTCTCGGGATTATCTCATTTCCTCCCACTTTCTTCATTCCACCAATCATCCCATCATCATCCATCCGGCCTGAGCCAAAGTTGACTAAAGGCCTTAAAACTTAAATTTAAATAAAAAAACGTATTTCTCATTAGTACGAGCAGTGTCAAAATGACAATACTGTGAAGATAAGGTAAATCAAAATTAATTATATAGGCGGTAACAGCATAATCACTTTCGCTCGTCGCGAAACACTGTGAAAAGTGTAAGACCTAATGATCTAGCGACGAAACGTTCTAAACGCTAGTAGCAGATGAAACCTTAGATACCCAACACCTGGGAATTTCCGACAATTTTCCACCAGAAAATGTTTCGATTTTGGAGAAATTTTATCTTCCCATTCTGTCATACCCCACAGGCATTTTGTTTTGTTCTGGCACAGCCCTACTTCATAGAGTAGGGATTGGGAAATAAAGTTTTGCATAATTGCGTAGGAAACAGATTCATCACTTTTGAGTTTCTTGGTCATGCATGATAGAATTTTAATTACTCGAACCGTCTACAATTTAGATGCATTCAGGATTATCTGAGGAAGCGCATTGAATTACAAAGATAAACAGGTACGTCGCGGACTTCGAAACAGATATGAGGTTCATGCTCCTCAGCAGATTATCCTGACTGAAGTTTTTTAGGCTTTTCCCTCAGTTTCACCCGGCGAATGATGGGATATTATTCTAAGTAATGTCTTGGTCGCTACTCTTTTCATCCTCTCCCGGCCTGGTCTAGCTCTAGAGATACCGGAAGACCATAAAAAAATTCACTTGAAATCCAACATCATTTCATTTTATGCCTGAGTCGTGTTTTCCTGTTTCGTTTGGGAAGTGTAGGCGTCAGAAACTATGCCACGGCCCTATGGACACGATTAATTTTAGGATATGTTTATAATCACTTTCCTTCAATGAAATAATATGACCAGGCAAGTGAAAATATTATATACAGCAGTTCCGGATCTAGAAATTTTTCTTATGGGGAGCAACGTTAAATTTTGCCTCCTTTTGTCATCATTTCAATCGATTTCTTAGCCAAACAACACGACCGGCCGACTTGATGGCCACAACATTGTCTCGCATCACGTAGTGTACTTCTGTTATCTTCTCTTGAGCCTGTCGTGGCATCGCTATTACATCGCTGTCATGGCATCGTGATTCAAGTCAGATAGGCAGGTCTACTATCTTACTAACTCCAGTAAGATAGTAGACCTGCCTATCTGACTTGAATCACGGTTTTGAATTTTAAAGATGGAGATACGTTGTATGGAATAACATAAAAAATGTCTTTGCGCGCCGTTATTGAAATTTTGAATCCATTTAGGTCAATTTCAATTTAATAGGCAATTTTACTTCCTTTTTAGGAGTTTGTATTATTTTTATTTTTAGCTGCTTGCCGCCCCTAAATGTACAGCCCGGGGCGCTTGCCCCCTCCCCCCATTAGATCCGGCACTGATGTGCAGAGGAACTTCATAATAAAAAGATGTGTTTCAAGTTTCAGGGATTCTCGGACTGACTTTCATGATTTTTAATCTATGCATGACTTGAAGAGTAGGGAGCAACATTTGCAGTTTTGTTTCCCTGTTTATGAAGCTTAAGAGTCCCTAGTCAGTCAGTCTGCTCTCTTTTCCTATTTGAAGAGACGAAACCACTCTTCCGGAACAGGAACCACCAACAGAAACGTTCCTTCTCGTTCCCTCTCCTCCTCTCTGTTTCTCTTCAAAGGTGGATTCTGTAAAGGCAAAGGAGGGAGAGAGACAAGCACTGTGACTAATTGCTCTGTTTATCAGCAACACACAGTTTGGTCCCCAGAAAACCGCTAAGCTTCCCTCTTCATTGTCCGCAGATTTACTCTCGTCTACTATAACTTTCCCCACCATAAATTGCTGACCTTTACAAGATTACGCATTATATATATATATATATATATATATATATATATATATATATATATATATATATATATATATATATATATCATTTAACATGAGTGGAAATTTCATAATATTGTAAGACACAAATTTGCTCTCAGATAATTTAATACTTCTTCGCCCAATTCCAGATCTTAGTTTTAGTTTCTTTATATTCCGAAGTTATGAAACTAAATTAACCTTATATACCACTCCAACATAACAATTAAATTAGAAACCCACAAACCAAGGTAATCAAGTGATATTGACGAACACAAAAAAAAATGAGGTAATCATTTATATATAACGCGAAATATATGTGACATAAAATTGTCATATTTTTTACATGAATACAAGGTGTCTTTGCACAAAATGTGACAGTAGTAACAGTAGGAAGGGTACAGCAAGAATATGAGAATTTTGAATAAACTTAGCGGCACATCAACAATGCTGGTGGCCGCGGGTCATGCAAGGACGGGACTGACTTAAAAGGATGATAACCATCGAACGAATGGGACCATTGTGTACAATCACACTCAGATGAAGGTTAAAGTATCTAATCTTATCAGTCAAGGCAGTATACAGTGTAAGCTGCATCCCATAAAATTTGATGGACACCGACCAAAACAGATAATATTATTGGCATCTCGGTGAGCTTCGTTTGATCTAAATTTGGCCAAAAATGGAGTTTGTTTAAAAGGCACTTCAAAGAGTAAACCTCAATTTGGCCAAAAATTGAGTTTGTTTAAAGGGCACTTCGAAGAGTAAACAATGGTACTATTATCTCAATTTGGCCACAAATGGAGTTTGTTTAAAAGGTACTTCAAACAGTAAACAGATAGTACTTGTATATCAATTTTGCCAAAGATGGAGTTTGTTTAAAAGGCACTTCAAACAGTAAACAGATGGTACTATTATCTCAATTTGGCCAAAAATGGAGTTTGTTTAAAAGGCACTTCAAAGAGCAATCGGATGGTACTATTACCTCAATTTGGCAAAAAGTGGAGTTTTTTAAGAAGGCACTTCAAACAGTAAACAGATGGTACTATTATCTCAAGTTGGCCAAAACTGGACAAAGCACGTTCCTTCGTGTGTGGTCTTCATTAGCATATCTTCATTTTACCAAAACTTTACAATCGAATTGTCAGTGCTACAACAAACTTATTAATAGAAGTTTTTAACGTAATGCACGACAAACTTCGAGGAATAATAGAACTGTAAATTTAAAAAGTGAGGAAAAATCTCCTGATCATCGGAGTCGACATTCATCCGCGTTTCGGAGTTACAGACTGCCGAAAGCCTGGTTAAGTCAACTTTAGAGCTTTACATATCCAATATCACTAACAGTAGAGCTGATGCGACATGTTATTATCAGACTTCAAACCTGCTTTATATAAAAATGCATATTCAAAATTGTGTAGTGCGTGCCAAAGAAATTCCTGAAAGGAAATATACGATTTTCAAAAATTCTCTAAAGTAAAGGTAGATAAAAATAAGCATGAATAATACAACTTTTTGTATAAGTGAAAATCATATACATAGTAATTTCCAACAGAGCAATGAATTCTCCCCCATTGTAAACAAATAAACTTTAGTTTATTAAAATACAGTGACAAGGATTATAACAACACTTTATAATAAAAAAAACACAATAAGCCTAAAATTTTCAGAGAGCTGAGTTGAATACTTGTATTTCTCATAGAGTTATTAAGAAAATAGAGAGAACATACATGACGTCACATGAAGCTAAATTACAGTTCATCGCCAGGCATCTTGTGTGGACCCATAGAGTCCCTCTATACCGAGTACTGTGAGGATTGCCTTTTTCGATAGCAGGATGTGTGCACCTCAGAGAGGCAATACTCGGAAAAGAAGGTCTCCAAATATAGGACCACTTAATATGACCAAAATGCCTCGTCCCTTCCGTTTCTTGGTTTAATTTCCCTGTCCTACAAAACAGCCTAAGGTTCCCTCTATCCTAACTCTATGGTGTTTCTTAACATTCTCACTTTGGGTTTTCCTCAGTCACACCAACAAACACCGGGAAGGTATCTTCAAGTTAAGTTCTGGACGACTCCTTCCGGCTTCCTTCCCACTCCCTTATCATGGTCGGAACCCTACATGCGTAAATGCCGTAAATGTACCAATATTTTAAAAAAATGTAATTCTTACTGCAAATTGTTATGTGAGCGGATATTTAGAAAAAGTGATCGGCATATAGAATTTCTGAGAGATATTGCATCACACTAAGAAAACCTGTGGCAAAGATTCTCAAAGGTCCTAAATTAATAATGGGTAATTTGGATAAGGGCGTATCTACCCTGAAAATGACGAAAAGTTCGAAACGCTCTTATCCAAATTTGCCCTACCTGTGGAAAAGTCATCCAACTCATGCCCATTTCGATCAAGCTTTACTTCAGACAATTCTTCTTTTTTTTCTTTGGGAATCTCTTAGACACCCACTGCACAATTCGTTAATATGAATTTCTGGATAAATCTGGTTTGAAGTTTTTTATACATACCATAAATTGATGGGCATGTATTTATCATAGAGGGCGATACAGTACTGCCATGTTACCTTGTGGAACACATGGTCAGCTGTCTCACCAGAAACACTCCTGAAATACTAATCTAGCACCAGCGCCATTCCGCACGCAATCGATAGCCCAGGCCAAAAAAGCGGCATACAAATGTTTACGGCCCGCAATCAAAGCATCAAGGAGATATAAGCAAAAAACAAATAAAAAATGAAGCAGAAAACACATTCCATGCCGAATCAAGACAGTTACCCTCTCTTTTCAACCCATCTCAGAATTGTATGGAATTGGGGAAGTTGGATAAGTTAATGGAACTTAGTCACTGTGACATTTTCCCCCGACACCTTCTAATTTTAAAGTTAGTCAGGGTAAATTTGCACCGTAATTGCCATGTTCAAACTGCTTAGATGTATACAAGTTGATGCAACTCTGCCTCTATTTGGACTAAAAAGCTCAAATAAATTGTAGTTGATAGAAATTGCAACAAGCTTTCCAATGATATATAACAAATCTCTTCAGGTAAAAATATATTGATGGTCCTTTGACCTTGACCTGAACTTGAAGTCCTTTGACTTTGATCTTTAACCTTCACTAGCTTAAAACATGTTCCCCTACGACAATTACGGAGAAAATATATCTGGTAGTCCATACTATGCTATAAAACGTACAGAAAATCAATATGAATCTGTAAAAAAATCAGCAGACAATACAGGGTTTCCATCTCTGAGGCGAAAACTGCTGACGCTGGTAAATAATTGAATAATTCAAGAAAATTAGCAACAATGGATTAAAGTAAATTTTAGCGTTTGGGAGTTGATTTGCATTATTATCGTGGATATTAAGAGATACTATATCGAAGTTGTCATTGTTGCCAACCCGAGATAAGGTGAATATTTCAACTGGCACTATGTCTGTTGATTTTGATATTTTAAATTCTGTAGTGATGGTAATCATTCTATGTGAAGCATGTTAAACATGAACCGTTTCGTGAACTAGCAATCGTCGTGCGATATTATTGTACTGATCCACAGCAAATTATTACATTTAATTATTTTGTTATTTATTCTGTAGATTTTACTGATGAGCAAAATTAGTTTTAAAGTTTCAAATATCGAAAGTTTGAGAATCACTTATACACACTGCTCTATGGTGACTAATTATATTTTGGTAACTTGAAAACATTAGTATATTTTTAGCTTAGAATATGGTTTCTCACAGTGTTTATATCTGCTGCATAACACTGATCCGTATCCTACATTTTTATATTTTTTGTCTATATCTCCGTGATGTTTTGAGTGCGGGGCGTAAACATTTGCATGATGCTAGTGAGCCATCGACTGCACGCCGAATTGCACGCCAGATTATCATCTCAGGAGTGTTCCTCGTCAGTAGTCAACAGACAGCGCGAGACAGCAGAGAGGGACAGTCTGAGGAACTGATCTGATGATTGGGTACTATTTCTGTAAGAACTCAGTGCACGATATTTTCACCCTTCTGAACATCCATAGGGCTACCTATGTTTGTTTCCGATGGTACCTGTACTACCAAACAACGTGCAGGTCAACCTTCCATGTTGACCTCCAGAAACCATCAAGGGTTAAAGAGAGACATACACCGTTATCGTCAACCATCCACCGTTACCATCGCACATGAGTTCCAAACTGCATCAGGATGTACTCCAAGCATCATGACTGTACGGCGCGAGATGCAGAAACTTGGTTTCCATGGCCAAGCAACTGTCCATAAGCCACACAGGCAAATGCCAAACGCCGGCTCGTGTGGTATAAGGAGCAGGAGAACAGGATCAAACGTGCTTTTGTGACCCTAAATGCGTCAAATGCGGTGCTGCTCACCTGACCAGTGCCTGTTTAAAAACTAGAGACACACCTGCACGATGTGTTAACTGCAATGGGGACCACCCTGCCAATTATAGAGGATGTATAGTTCTTAAACATGCTCTTGATCTACGTCGAGCTAATAAGAACAATGAGCAAGCTAAGTCAGTGAAAACTTCTCCCAGTTCACATACAATGGTTCAAGAGACAATTACATCAACAAATAACAACGCTAAACAAATTCATCCTACGCCAAGACTTTCTCTGATAACAAACCCAAGACTGTTAACAACTCTAAAACCAGAGCTAATCCAGATCAAAAGTCACACACTTCAAACAAACCTCAATCAAACACTACTAATACTGGCACGGGGGCCTCTATACGAGATGTATTTCAGATCATAAAAGAAGTCTTTCAAGGACTTAACATAATGCATATATTTACCAGAATTCATCAAGGTTTAACGCGCATACAGAGTGCTGAAGACCAATATACTAAATTAGCAATCATTTTCGAAATCATCTTCAATGCCCTCGATGACGGATCCCAATAAACCTAAAATAACAAGACATTTAAAAGTATATTTTTGGAACCAGATGGTGTCTTCGAACAAAAACAAGAACTTAAATACTTCCTAAAGGAACAACATATTGATATATTACTTTTAAACGAAAGTCATTTAAAAGCTCATCATACTTTTAAAATATCCAACTACCAAATTATTCGAACTGATCGTCCGGGTAGGAAAGGTGGTACAGCAATTATCTTTAAAAATCATCTTCCAGCACAGCAAATTACTCTCCCTCCCCTTCAATCACTTGAAGCTACTGGAATTCGACTATACTCACAAAATCTCCAGATAATACTAATTGCTATATATAAATATCCTGATATTCCTTTAATACCAGATGATATTAGAGATCTCAGCGCCCTTGGTCAACATGTAATTCTCGCAGGTGATATAAACTGTAAACATCAACACTGGAACTCACGGGTACGAAATACTTCTGGTACAATTCTTTATGATGCCCTACCAACGTTAGATGTCTATCTAGTTTCTACCACTGAGCCTACATTCTTTCCCAGAAATGGTGGACGACTAGGCATTCTGGACATAGCCCTTGTTAAGGGAATTCAAATAACTGATGTACCGTATACAATTCTTGCTCTGGAATCTGATCACATACCAGTTTGTTTGTGTATTCATCACCTACACTCACTGGACACCCATCAACTGCCATTCATCTACACAACGGATTGGGACAATTATACAGCAATGCTTGTGCGCACCACTGATTGTAATCTGCCTTTAAACTCTCCTGATGACATCAATAATGCAGTAGATCTCATAACAGCAAACATCAAATCTGCGTTATTTCTAACAACCAGAGCTATTAGGAAAGTATCTGACCGATTGGAACGAACACCGGATTGCGTACTTACATACTTATATTAATGAAACGTTGGGCTCGAAGAAAATGGCAACTGACCAGACATCTCCAATACAAAACAATTTGGAATAACCTCAAAAAACGAATACGTAAAAGACTCCAGCGACAAGTATTTCAGTACTGGTCTAATAAATTACAAACACTAACTCAGCCTTACCATGAGTTTTGGACTATTACCAAATCCCTTACAAAATTGGATGGAACGAAATCTAACAGACCGCTGCACGGAACTAGAGGACTATTCTATAACAATTTAGATAAAGCAGAAGTCTTTGCCGACCAACTTCAAGTTCAATTTAGTCTAAATCCAGAGCCCTACGACGAAGACATCATTCAACTGGTTCATCATCACTTAAATAACTTACAATTAAATCAACCATTTGATCCTGCATCTCTAATCACTCCTCGAGAGGTTCACCGTACTATTCGGAACATGCTTGGAAGAAGTGCTGCTGGTCCAGACAAAATTTCCGCATTGGCGCTTAAACACATTCCAAGAAAGATGCTAGTCCTATTGACTCGTGTTTTTAATGCAATGCTCCAGTACAGCCATTTCCCACCTCAATGGAAGATAGCTAAGGTCATCATGATCCCTAAAGTTGGTAAAGACCCATTATACCCGCAAAATCACCGCCCCATCAGTCTTCTGTCTGTTATCAGCAAACTCTTTGAACGACTTCTCAAAACTCGCTTATACAAATTTGTCCAGGATCACAACCTTTTTCCAGCACATCAGTTCGGGTTTAGACCACAGTTTGATACCGTTTCTCAACTTGTCCGCACAGTGGAAGAGATTACACTTCAATTCAATAGACGTAGTCACACCTTTGGTATTTTTCTGGATACCTCCAAGGCATTTGACAGAGTGTGGTACCAAGGTCTTTTATATAAACTACACCTGCAAGGATTTCCGCATCAATATATTAGGATAATAAAATCATATCTACATCGCAGATCTTTCTTCGTCTCTTACCAAGGAAGCACATCTCAGGAATACCCCATCGAATCAGGTGTAGCACAAGGATCTGTTCTGGCTCCCATTCTATACAATCTATATACAGCTGATGTACCTATGCACCCACACACCAAAATAGTACGTTTCGCCGACGATATAGCCATATTTGCATCCTCACATCACATTAATTTTGCCTTACGTTACGCTCAAGAAGATCTAAATTTAATGGAGACTTGGTCCAACAAATGGCGCCTAAAAACCAACCCTGACAAAACTACTGTGGTACATTTCACGAAACGAAATCGCAATCCGCAGCATCCACTCACTCTGTCCGGTATTCAACTACCGTACAGTCCATGTGCAACTTACTTAGATGTCGAACTTGATCGTCGACTCACTTTCCGTCAACACATTCAAAACATAGCCAACAAATCCACAAGACGCACTTGTGCATTATATCCCTTACTAAATAATCATAATGGACTTTCCATTAAATCTAGACTACATGTCTACAACATGATGATCCGCCCGAAGCTTACGTATGCAGCACCAGCATGGCAGCACTCAGCCAAATGAACTCAAATACAACTACAAAGTGTACAAAATAGAGCTGCACGAATGATAACAGGACATCCACGAGACACATCAATCGTTCAACTACATGAAGATCTGGATATTCTTCTCCTAAAAGATGTAATCGACTCACAATGCCGATCCTTCTGGTTCAGAATGCCACAATCGCCACATGTGATCCTACAAAATTTTGGCACTGTTCAACCTCCCAGATTAACCCATAAAATGCCACATCCTACATAACCTAATACATATACCCAAATTTTCTTAAAGCCCTCCAACTGACTGCCAATTTATTTAACATCTTGCCTCGCTGACCAATTTGTTTTTCTTTAGAGTCGCGACAGTTGCACTCTAAAATATCAAATACGTTATTTCATTCCCGCCATCTCAACTCAAATTGAAGGCATGGGTTCACGCCCGGAACTTCATCTATTTAAAACGTCACATTTTTCCTTCCTCATAGAACAGTTGAAAAGCATTGAGTGGAGTTATGAATCACGGTATACAATGTGGCGATTCGATTGTAGGGTATGGGTGTGGTGAACTGCTGGTGAACTACATTTATCAGATTCTGTCGAGCTGACTGTGAAATTCATTGGTGCTGGGGTTACAGTGTGGCCGTGTTTCTCCTGCAGGACCTTGGCCTCCGTTGTTGCTTTACCTGGTAATGTCATGGCATAAAGTTAATTTGACATTTTAAGCACTTTCCTATTGTCTACCATCGAAGACCAGTTCGGGTATGATTATTGTGTCTTTCAACACGATCAGACACCCATATGTACTGCAGGGGATGGTGGAGGAGTGGTTCGATGACAACGAAGTCCTACTAAAAGATTGGTTTGCGTTAAGTGCTGATTTGAATCCGATAGAACTAATGTGGAATGTGTTGGAACTCTGACTTCGTGCTAGACCACACCAACCCACATCGATACCTCTTCTCATCTCGGTGCTCCGCGAGGAATGGGCTGCCATTTTTCAGGAAACCTAACGCCACCTGATTGAAAGTATATCTGTTAGAATGTATGTTGTCCTCAAATCTAAAAGTGGACCAACACCGTATTAACTGCCAGCGTTTTCGATAGAGGGCGGCCAAATATTGTACTTGATTTTTAGGTGGGTGTCCGGGTACTTTTGATCACATAAGATAAGACCTTGTTTCAGACACTTATAGATCCATTTAGCAACACTGATTTGAATTCCCTCCTTTCTTTATTTTAGTTGACGATGAGTATCGCGACAGTTCAGCTTCTTCGCTTTTCTTTCCCTATCTCCAGTGTTTGTGCTGCGTAATGCGCTGGATTCCAGCCAGGAAGTCACAGGGATTTATACAAAGACATTTGTGATCGCTTTCGTTCTTCCTCCCAGACTAGTTTCTTTCCTCCGCAGACTCTGCGTTTCCGATATCTCTCTTTGCTCCGCTGTTACGTTCGCGTGCTATTCCTAGGTTCTGATTTGTCTCGAAGAAGAATAAGACACGTAAGATTCATCATTAGCTTAACGAATGCGTTTTGTTAATGTATATATGTATCTACACACACACACACACATATACATACATATATATATATATTAGGGTGGCCGTTAATTATATGGAGAATTTTTCTTTTATTTCTTTGCTCCCAACCCCTAAAATAGTTCCATGTCGGACCAAAGTTATACATGAGAAAAAAATTCAATTGAAGAATATTAAACCGACCCGCCCGCGACAATATAACGCAAAGGTTTGAAATCTGATAGTGTTGAAATTTTGCACAGAGTATTTCTACATGGATTGCTACAATTTTGGAAGTTGCGAGATGAAAAATATTTAGTAAAAAGGATCTTGTTAATTACAACCAGCCATATTTTTCACTCTTTCATTATTTGAGATAAGTTGAACATGACGACAGATATGTGTTTATGGTGAAAAACTCCCCCAAAATGATATGTCACACGACACCATTCATATTCAAAAAGTATTTTCTGAATCCAAGATCGCGGACTTCAAGATGGTCACCATGATCGTACTGCGCAGTTTTAGGTACAGTCCTTACTCAATTACTTCTGTAAAAGACAAGATCTCATTCTCTTCAGCTGTTTCCAAATTACAAAGGTGTATTACAGACCTCTGTAACATTGTAGATTCCAAATGCATTCAAAATTTTAGGTCGCGGGCAGGTCGGTTTAAAATTAATCAATTGGACTAATAATTTATCTCATTGGGTGTTTCGGTGTAATATGGAACCATTTAAGGGGTTAGGACTGGAAACATTTGGAAGTCGGAAATTAACGGCCACACGGCCGTTAACATGAAAATTATATATATATATATATACAGGGTGTAACAAAAGTCCCTTGTCATAGGCCAACCCTGTATTTCTTACACGCAC
Organism: Lepisma saccharinum; assembly: GCA_022664845.1. Classification (NCBI taxonomy): domain Eukaryota; kingdom Metazoa; phylum Arthropoda; class Insecta; order Zygentoma; family Lepismatidae; genus Lepisma; species Lepisma saccharinum. Next base: position 14,177 of record JAGDQP010002805.1, read on the forward strand.
ATGAATTCAAACACAATGCAAGAGGACTTTCTTGCTTGTTATGATCCCTTATGAGTGCAGATACGAAAACATGTCAGAGGGAAAAGTGACTGGAAATGATCGGTTTGCAATCTAAATTAGTTGAATTTTCCAAATCGGACTAGCCGTTTGGGCTTCACACTGGTGGAGCGCCTAATGAGATCGAAAAATGCAACGTTGCCAGTCGTACTGTGATAATCATAGGCGCATTATGTTATGTACTAATGAAACGGAAAGCAAGGAAGAAGTATGCCGGAGGGAAGGAAATAGAATACTACACATCTCGGTTGCAATCATTGCCGTAGTGGGGTTCAGGGGCGTGTAGGGGTGATGAAATTCGTAACGCGTTAAAAGTTGAAAGTTGTAAATGTCATACCATGTGAGCCAAACGTCACAGGTGCGTTACGAACAACAAAAGATGAAAGAACGTTCCAATAAACATGAATCCTACGCCACCTCGTTTTCGAGATACAGGATTGCCAACTTGGAATCCAAAATCGCCTCCTAACCAGTGGAATTGAAGATAAAGATGTGGACAAACGTCGGGAGGTTATTCCTGACACCAAAACAAGCAATAAAGTCCTCTTGAGATTGTTGAATCCCGGTGGCTGTAAGAGATACAGGGTTGCGAACGTGGAATCCACAATCGACGTCTGACGATTGGAATTGACGAGAAAGACGTGGAACCCATCGGCAGGTGATCTCTGAGATCATAACAAGCAAAAAAGTCCTCTTGTATTGTGTTCGAATTCATGTGCGTGTAAGAAATACAGGGTTGCCAACTGTGTGAGACATTATCGAGTGCTACCCCAAAATAATTTATGAAAAAGGTAGCAAATGACAAATGTACGCTGGTAACCTGATACTTACGGGAGGGGGCACATGTGACCTAGCACACAGCAGTGTCGCACAAGCAATGTTGCCACACCAACATAAACGCATATTTTGTTAACTGGAGCAGATACCTTTTATCGCATGAAACGCTGTGGTATAAGTAGTGAATGAAATTAAGAGAAAGTTGATTTGTCAGTGTTGCCAACTACGGTAGCTATGAAGCTGGAACATGGAGAAAGTACGGTGTCTGTATCGAGAAACGAACAAATGTAGCACAACACCAATACTGCCGAATGAAAGACTGCAATCTTGAAACTCTAAAACCTAAGCATCGCATGTCAATGTGGGATTCGAGTCCACGCACCTATTCACTCCCCGAGGTAACGCGTTGTCACCGTTCGTACTTAGGCACAACACTACGTACTCATGGTACTTTACGTCATATGTTTACCTGGTGTGACTGAGGGAAATACACTGAAATGCACTGTGTGATTGAGGAAACATCTGAATTCTACCGAGTGCATGAGAAAAGACACTTAAAATTAATGACAAGGATTGTGAAAGGAAGGCAAAATATGGATACCATGGTCTTCGGTTTCAAACCTGCTCAGCCTCAGATATGTGCAACACAAAATAGGTGACTAGTAGTTTAATAGCAATAATTTGTGTTTATGCAGTGTTGCAATAACATTTGTTCGTTTCTCGATACGGACACCATACTTTCTCCATGTTCGAGCTTCATAGCTACCGTAGTTGGCAACACTGACAAATCAACTTTCGCTTAATTTCATTCACTACTTCTACCACAGCGTTTCATGCGATAAAAGGTATCTGTTCCAGTTAACGAACTTTGCGTTTGTGTTGGAGTGGCAACATTGCTTGTGCGACACAGCTGATGTGTGCTTCGTCACGTGTCCCCCTCTCGTAGGTATCAGGTTAGAAGCGTACATTTGTCATTTGCTACCTTTTTCGTAAATTATTTTGGGGTGACACTCGATAATGCCTCACACAGTTGGCAACCCTGTATTTCTTATACGCACATGAATTTGAACACAATGCAAGAGGACTTTTTTGCTTGTTATGATCTCAGAGATCACCTGCCGATGGGTTCCACGTCTTTCTCGTCAATTCCAATCGTCAGACGTCGATTGTATCTCTTACAGCCACCGGAATTCAACAATCTCAATAGGACTTTATTGCTTGTTTTGGTGTCAGGAATAACCTCCCGACGTTTGTCCACATCTTTGTCTTCAATTCCACTTTTTAGGAGGCGATTTTGGATTCCAAGTTGGTAATCCTGTATCTCGAAACGAGGTGGCGTAGGATCCATGTTTATTGGAACGTTCTTTCATCTTTTGTTGTTCGTAACGCACCTGTGACGTTTGGCTCACATGGTATGACATTTACAACTTTCAACTTTTAACGCGTTACGAATTTCATCACCCCTACACGCCCCTGAACCCCACTACAGCAATGATTGCAACCGAGATGTGTAGTATTCTATTTCCTTCCCTCCGGCATACTTCTTCCTTGCTTTCCGTTTCATTAGTACATAACATAATGCGCCTATGATTATCACAGTACGACTGGCAACGTTGCATTTTTCGATCTCATTAGGCGCTCCACCAGTGTGAAGCCCAAACGGCTAGTCCGATTTGGAAAATTCAACTAATTTAGATTGCAAACCGATCATTTCCAGTCACTTTTCCCTGTGACATCTTTTCGTTTCTGCACTCATAATGAAGTTGGCCTATGACAAGGAAATTTTGTTACACCCTTTATAAATATATATATATATATATATATAGGGTGACCATAAAGTCCGTTACCGCCCCGTGTATCTTCGAAACGACTGCGAATATGAGCAAACGCAAAAACACTTCCTTGGTTATTTTGAGGGCTTGAATTTTGAGCTATAAAAGTTCCAACCCAGAACACTCCAAATTGGGATATGGAGGGTCAACTTGAAAATTTTAAATGGAAAAGGGGGTCGAGTAATATATCGTTTGAAAGGTCTCGACAAAAGAAATATTTTGCCGAAAGTTTCAAGTCACTATGTTGACCCAATCCAAAATGGCGGCGGTCAAATTTCGTGTCCATAAAGTCCGTAGCCACCGTGTGTATCTTCAAAATGAATGGGAAATAAAAGAAAACGCAAAAGCACGTCCTTCATTATTTTAAGGGGCTAACATTTTCAGCTATGAAGGTCCACTTCGTGTCCCCTAGGGGGAGTAAACGGAGGTCAGGGTCTATGTAAAATTGTCAAATGACAAAAGTGGTCGAGTGATACCGGGGAATCGGGAATACCCATACGGGGGTCAACTTCAAAATTTAAAGTGGAAAGTACGTTAACATTTTTCTTCTTTGGAACAAGAAGTGAAAATGGAACAACTTTTAGAGTAAACATAATTTAATATTTCCTACGTTTTGGCAGCTACGACAGCCAATTGTTATTGGAACGATAGTACTGTTGACAGACTGAGTTTTGGGGTAGAGCAAAGTTAATTGGAATCCTTAACATTTTAGATTGTTATTTTGCTTTTGGCGGTTGTTAGCTTAAGGAATAAAAGTGATCATTAAAAAAAATGCCGGCGCATCTAAACAACATCACATTTTTAAATTATTGCTCTAACGCATGTACATATTAAATATAAAAACAAAATATTAGTAATAAAATAACAAACAACTTTCAATATTAAGTTAAACTAACTTAAAATATGCACCAAAATTGTTAAAAAAACACTTACTTCCATTTTTAGTTGTATTTACGTTGTGTTGCTACAGTTTATTAAATTGTACTTTGCACAAATGATTAATTTAAACTGAAATAAAACTGGTGGTAAAAAAAGTAAAAGAAAAAGGTTTTATACGCAAATTATTTCTTGTTTAAAAAGCTAATGTAATTTATTTTTTAAAAAAATTAAAATAACCCGGAAGTTTTTAAGGTAAAATGTTTATGTTATTTGTTTTGCAGGTGTAAATAAAACATTACTTAATATTACTTATAATATTTAAAGGCACGTTTTTTACTGTTTTTGTAAAACGTGTTTTATTAAATATTTGTGCTCTGTTATACATCTATTAATTTTTTTGTTTTTATAAAGCACAGTTGTA
>JAGDQP010002805.1:18542-67409 GCA_022664845.1 Lepisma saccharinum
TTTTTATTGTATACAAATGATTTTTAAATAAAATTAAAAACTGTTTTAAAATAAAAGTGTTTTACATGGCATTAATAAGTTGCTACCTATTTTTGTGTTTAGTATTTGCTATAGCTTAAAATAAAAATATTTTTAGCATTATAAACAAATAATTTAAAACATTTTATTGTAATTTAAACCTCAAAACATTTTAGTTTATTTAAGTACTTATTAATTAAATATAATGTATTTAATATTTAAAATTAAAATTAATAAAAAAAACTTTTAAAATTATAAAAGTTAAGTATACAACATTATGGTATCTCAAATTATCACCTCAAATAACTCAGCTCCTATTTCACATAGAGCTTTGAAATTGAAAAAAATAAGTGTATTACTAAGTTGCATATGGCAAATCCATTGGTAATATTTTTAGTATCAGTGGCGGACCTGGAATTCTTGTACTATCGTTCCAATAACAATTGGATGTCGTAGCTGCTAAACCGTAGGAAATATTACGTTATGTTTCCTCTGAAGGTTGTTCCATTTTCACTTCTTGTTCCAAAGCATTTTCCTTTTAAAATTTTGAAACTGGGTATGGATATTTCCCGTCCACTACTGACATTGAAAATATTACCATTGGATTTTCCATATGCAACTTAGTAATGCACGTTTTTATTTCAAAGCTCTATGTGAATTAGATCCGAGATATTTGAGGTGATAGTTTTAGGTGGGCCATATATATAAATTAATATACGAGCTATCGAGGGAAACAAAATGCATCCTCAGTCAAAGGTAGAAAGAAATGTTGCACTTAACCAATGGTCACTCCTCTAATTATAGGCCTTATATATAATGCGTTCCATAACTCCTGTTCCCTTTTGTTTCCAATTTTAGGGTAGAAATAATCAACGTTTTTTTGTTGACATTTTGCAGACACCTGAGAGGGATATGTAGAAAATGAATAAGGTTAAGTGCATAAACATTCGATAAACGTTTCGTCGTTTCGCGTAGCGAAAACTGCGAAAGTGATATTTTTCTTATGGGAAATCAATATTAAAATGCTCGTAGTCAGATAAAAGTATGAACATAAACCACATATTGTTGGAAGCAATTTAGTACTAGATGTTTCGTACTACAAGACCTAGATAAGCACACACAAACGTACACACACACACATCCTGATATGGAACACCTATGTCATTTACCATTCCTCCGAGATGCATACAAAACGACAGAATCTACTACTGAAACTACGAAACCAGTTTAGGAGTGTACCCTAGTGTGTCACTGTGTGGTCGTGATTGGTAAGTTGTGCCTATCAATGTCCTGTTGTATGAGAAATCAGGAACTAAATTGCAGCTTCATTCAATATTTGGTTCATACTCACAATTGAATCTGTCTACGAGGACTTTAATATTGATTTCCCATAAGGAAATATCATTTCCGTAGTTTTCGCTACGAAAATTAACGAAACGTTTGCCAAATATTTATGCACTTAGCCGAGCTGGTCTACTGGTTACCGTCGTGTGACTGCTGATCGTGGGGTCCCGGATTCGATTCCCGGCTCTGAAAAGGGAATCTTTTCCAAAGCGTGGGAGCAGTAGACCAACTCCTACCTCCGGGAGAGTCCTCATCCAGTAGTGGATTGAATATGGCTGTGAATGATTAATTATGGAAATACCTGTATAGATTAACGAAACGCATTCGTTAAGTTAATAGATGAATGTTACGTGTCCCATTCTTCTTATCCTTCTTTCTCGCGTATATATATCTACCAATTTGTGCAGTTTGAATGAAACCCGTTTTCTTTGCAAGATGAAGATTATATGAGATGAGTTAGGAGCACACCAAATATTGCTAGAACAATGTTAAGCTTTATTCACATACAGCATAGCTAAATTAAATGACTCAGTGGGACTCAATTAGTAAATTCGGCCAGCAGAAACTTTCACAATTAATAGCACCTGGATAAATGTTTCTTTACAAGAACCTACAGAATGTTTCCAGATGATTAATCCCAATTTTTAATCCTATATATTGTGATTTTCAATAAGCGCCATGTTTTCTGCCCTTGCTGAAAAAGGGTATTTTTCTAAAGTTAGTTTTTCTAGCTCGTCAATCTGAGATTTAAATGATCATTTTATACCGTTTCTTTGACTCAATGCGTAAAGTCTAGCTATATATGTTAAAATGTTTACAGTAAATAGAGTTTCTTGGAATGAATTTTCCATTTCTTTTTTAAATGGCCCATATAAAATTTTTTAAGCTTATACCCGCAGCTATATTTACGCCTTTGCTAAGAAGAGGTAATTTCCTAAGAACATGGCATTTTCTAAGCAAGGACATTATTATGATATGCTCTGTACATACAAAGGATTGGAGTCTTCGAATTCACACCTTTATATAACGGATATTGGTTTACATTATTGATTAGTATTGATGTTCCTTTCCCTCTTTAATTGTCTTCGTTTTTGTAATCATAACTGCTCGTGGTAAAATTAAGCATGAGAAACTTTTAAAATATGTTTTTAAACATACAAATAATGTATTAAAAAATTAAATTATATTTTTAAAAAATCCATGATATATAGATAGAAAAGGAAAGAAAATATATAAACTCGAAAGTTGCGGTCGAGTGACTGAACGGATACAAGCTTAAGCATGGAGATATTCGTAGCATTCACGAATATCGTTCAATACGCTGCCCCAGCGTGGGAATTCCTATAGTTACGATCTCAGAGGATAGGGAAAAATTAAAAGAGAAAAATAAAAGGAGAGAACAAAAACGCAATACATGACAGACGTTTGGTCGAAGACACCTTTCTCCTTTCACCCCTTTCTCCGATCTTCATTCCGTAAACGCATTCAACTGAATCATTACGCAAGATAATTCATATTACAAAAGCTTAAAAAAAGCATCAACATCTATCTGATTATATTCGTTCGGAAAACAAGCTTAGAAATTGAACGCTCTTTCTTTTTTCTCAACACACAGAGAAATCAAGGAAGCACTTAGAAGGAGAAGCGGGGAACAGCAACCTTTCTTACATATTTTTCCCCCATACTGAACATATTCTATCCAGAGTGACGGTAACATTAATAATTGTCAGTTCCAATTGCATGGAGATGAGAGAGCCACCGTCATGTTTGTATCTATAAGAATAAAGCTGAAGGATTTTCCAGCTGTATTTGGATGTTGGGTGGTAGGTGAGAGGGGTTGGGGACGAGTGGTGTTTGTGTGGTAGTGCCATTGCATGAATTGAAGGGATGCTGGGAAAAATTCGAGAGGAATTGAGTGTGGGAGTGTCTGTAAAGGAAATGGGAGGATACAGGAGAATATCTCCCTTATCAAGAGACTCTAACTTGGAAGTCGAAAAAAATAAGATTAAAAAAAACTGAAAAAGAAAGAATATCGAAAAAATGTAGTGAGGTAGTGGTGGAAGGAACGTGGGGGTTGCCGCCACAGGTTTGTGGGCATATCTCAAACTGAAGCATGACTGTTATGGGAAAGAAGAGTGATTAACGATCTGGCAACATTGGAAGCGCTCCATTACCAAAGCTTTCCAGGTCTCTATCGGGCTTCAATAGTATCCATCATCGAAACCCTCTTCCCAATTTCCATGTTTTTCTCTTCTTCTTCTTTTCACTCTTCTTCCTCTCTCCTTCTGATTTCAATGTTACTTGTGTATATTCTCATTTTCTACGATGGTTAAAAAGTGTTCCATACATTTTAAGGAAAGGAAAAAATTGAACAGAAATACTATTTCTGACCACAAGAAAGAATACAGATATTAAAGACGATGTGTTTCAGAAAACAAACATTCATCACGAATTTAGTATTTTCCAACCAAATTTATTTAGCGAAACTCAACTCATGCTTATAGAAGTTCACTTATTAACATAGTTTGCTTATGTAGTTTTCAAAACAAAACCATGTTTGAAAACCCTGTTTGAATATTTACATATCATATTTTGTGAATAACTAAAGATGTGTGTTATCCTACAAGAAAAATACTTAGGCTTGAAAGGCTAACATGTATGCAGTTAGTGGTTGTCTCTACATGATGTAGTAAACTGAGCGACCATGCCTAGGTTGTTTCAGTTTGCCTTCGAATTAGAAAATTCTAATTTCGAATCCAGATAGAGGTTTTCCTAGAATTTTTCTCAATTACAGTAAGCTAATGTCAGTTTGTACCTTAAAACTATTCCCTGGCCGACTTCATGTCTATATCTCACCTGTCCAGGTTTGAACTAAAGTGGCCTGAAGTCCAAAGCTTGAATTCATTTATATTAATAAAGATTCCATAAAGAGTTCGTATAGGTTGAAAACTAAAGCATTGTTCACATTAATGTATCCCTACCCAGCCTGGTAGTTTTCAGTTCTTAGTTATATTTCAAAATAACAGATAAAGTAGATCGCATTATCACAGATCAAACCCGAGGTACACCCCAGATGACTTCGAATTCCACACTATCAGGGATGTCCTTACTGATCTTCACATATTTTGTGACGCACGCTGTCACTAGCACGCAAATGACATCGCACAATTTAGAACAACCTTTTGCCATAGAAACACTTATAGATCGTCTCATAGTGTATTATTAAAACCTATGGAGCAAGTTCATAGTGTATTGTTGAAACCTGTTTCCTTACCTACGTAGCTTACAAGCTCAAACATGTTAAAATAAACTGTTAGAAAAACACAAAGGATGATAATTAAAGATATACATTCATCTAAACAAGTTGACCCAACATTCAATACACAGTCGCAATCATAAACGTAACTGTATCTAGCAATGTGGATCTAGAACAACTGTCTGCAAACTACAGCCTGTGGGCCGGACATGCCCGGTATTCGGACAGCCATAGTTTATTTTGATTACATTGTAAAGTTTACAATGTAAGTAACGCATACAAAGTAATAATCAGATGTTTTTGTATTTAACGACCAATTAAGAACACAATAAATGACATACTTAATGAAATTGATCATTTTAGCTGTAATTAATGATATGAGATTTATCCTAAAAACTTACAATAAGTGACATACATAGGTAATTCACATAGTGAAATTAACCATTATAATTATGATTGAGATTTATATAGATGTAACTTTCCGCTTACAATTGGATAAGGGTTTGTTTCTATATCGGCGTTAAAAGGAGTTTGAAAAATCTTGATATCGTTTGCAATTGAATCAAAATCTAAAAAAGCGAGACTCAAAATTTATTTTTGAAGCACCCGAAACTTCCATTGCGAAATCTACCGGAAATGAAATGGAGTCTCGGTTTGCTGACTGAATGTTTGGCATGTATTAAAATGCGTGAAATATTTTTGTTCAATTGAGATTGAAACAAAACATTTGTTTTGTCGAAAGACTTAATATGAGTGTCTAAATCAGGCAAACGCTGGTTTTCTCCTTGTGATTATAAATTAAGGTCATCCATGTTTAGTTAAATCTATTTAAAATTATAAGTTACACAATCACTCTCTGTTTTGTAACAGCCAGAGGATGATTCCTTTCATTCAAGAAAATTTCGATTATTGCTCGGTGCTAAAAATAATCGCGTTTGAACTTTTCCGCAGCTAAGCCAGCGTACTGCAGTATAATACGGTAAGTCATTTTCTCTGACGACGATTGAGCGCATCTGATCTGATATAATTAACAGCTGACATTACTGGCTTTAAAACTTCTGACATATCCAAGCATTTTCCGCACATAGACTGTTTGATGAATGATTAACTGTTTTGAACCACTGTTATCTTCTACGACTTTTGATACGAGAGGAACGACACCTTTATTTTTGCACACATTTCTTTTCAAAATCAGTAGTGATACACTTCAAGTTTTTCCATTGAAGATTGTTTCTGAACAGCATTTTCAACTCTTTTAAATATATCTTCTCCAGTAGCCGTGCCATGAATACTATGAACGTCAAGAAACTCTTCATACACTTCAGAATTTTTATCCATCCCTCGAATAAAAAGTAACATCTGAGAAGTATCTGAAACATCTCTTGACTCATCAAGGGTCAAAGAGAACCACTGTAAGTGTCGACTTTTGCCACATAATTGAGTTAATATATTTTCTGCAATACTATCTACTTTTCGAACAGTGTTTGCTAGCAAACTGATGTTTCTAAATAAATTAGCTTTTTCTAGACTCATTTCTTCTGCTGCTGCAATCATGCAATCCTTATTTAATTCGCCATCAGTAAATGTTTTTCCATGTTTCGCTTAGAGTAATTCTTTGGAGAAATTGTGAGAATGATTAGTTTCATAATGGCGTTTTATATTGTATTCTTTAAGGACTGGTAATGTTTCATTACAAATTATACACATTGCCTTATTACTTAACTCAATAACGAATTATTGATATCCCCAATGCTCTTTAAATGTTCTGCTCTCACTTTAATCCATAGTTCTTTCTCAGTTTTACTTAATGATCGTTGGAATGATACTTCAGCTGAGATCCTGGCCACTAACCTCCCTGGCCCAGGAAGAATAATTGCTGGGAACGTCATCCGTAAAACAATTGTGGGTCCAAGTTAGATGTTTGGTCAATGAAAGCAAACAAAATAAAGATAAAATTAATTAGAACAACAGTAGAATCGTTCCATTGCTAGTAACGTTTTATTTTTATGTAAAAATAAAGAAAGAAACAAATAAGTGGTTTATGATCCGTCAAATACTTCTTTTTCAAAAAAAATAATCAAAATTAAGGGGGGGGGGGAATAAGAGAAAGCAATTAGGAAAAAGTGTAAAAATGGATTGCAAAGCCTTTCAATTTTTTGAAAGAAGGTAATTATAGTATTTCTAAAGATGCCCTAGTAGGCAAACCCAGAAAGCCAGGTGACGCGACGTCGGCATTTGGTCGGCGAAGAGCGGGCCAACGTCGGGATTTGGAAAACCCCGAGAAGGAGCCGACGTCGGTAAACGGGTTCTGGACGGATTTACGCCCCTATACCTAACCCGACAGCGGCCTGGAAAATTGGCCAATGACCAAATGCCAATTTCGAGGTGCGCAGACCTTTCCCCAACTACTCTTTGTTAGGGCCTCCGTTGGAATCGGCATTTGGCTTCCTGGGATATGCTCTCGTGAGATTCGTTAACTTTAAGTTTCTTTGCAAAGTTGTGCAACTAGCCTAAATAGTTATATAATAGTTAGTTTTAACATTAGTGTAAATAGTTTACTTGTAGTATGGTAGATTTTCAGATAGAAGACCCACTTTTAAGATACACTCATCCACAGAATTAGTTAATTTCGTTTTCCCAAAAAGAAATGATTTTTCATGGTTACATTTAAATATTCAAAATCTTGTATCCAAATATGAAGAACTTTGTCATTTGTAAATGGTCTCAATAATGAATTTTTAATTATTGCAATAAGTGAAACGTATCTCCTTCATCAAGAACAAACAAACTATATTTCGATCACTAATTACATACATGAAAATAAAATCAGAAGCTATGGTAACATAAATCCATGCAAAGGGCATGGCTGAGTAGGCCTATACGTATATTAGGTCAACGTTAAATTACTTTGTACCCAAAGATTTAAACAGCATGAATAATTTTGAATCATGTGAAATGTTATGGATTGAACTAACAGGTTTTTATTTTGACAAGAAAACAGTTATATGCGTTATTTACAGATCTTCCGACAAGAACTATGAAGATTTCCAAAACTGCCTAAGTTCAATACTAACTCAAATCAACACTGAATATTTACTGGAGACATTAACTTTCATCTAAATAATGAATATGAAAGTACTGAATACATTAGAATGTTAAATACAAACAGCGTTAAAATGTGTATAACTGTCCCGACGCGCATACAAGGTAACACTCGCAGTATTATAGATCATATTTTAACTAATATAATAAATATAGATATACAATCAGGAGCAATAACTACCTACATTAGCGATCACATCAATAGGAAAATGAAAACAGATCCAGTCTGGCAAACGAAATAGCTGTTCGCGATTATTCAAACATAAAACAAAAAATAAAAGAAAAAAATTGGATATTACTAGGAATATATAACTCAACTTGTCCGACAGATACTTCAAACGACAATAGAATATTATATACGGGAATGTACGGTAATTAGAAAAGTAAATAGCAAATATGTAGTTAAAATTTAGCCATGGATCACTATCGCTACACTTAGTTCTATAAAGAAAAAAGAGATAAACTTTAAATAGAGCACTAAAAATCCATTTAACTTACACCTTCGTGACAAATATAAACAATACCAGAAGACATTAAAGACAGCTATAGAAAAAGCTAAAAATGACTACTACATGATTGCCATATTGCGAGTGGGAACTAACTAAGGAAAAATGGAACATCACGAAACAGGCAAAATATCTTGAGAAATCAGTAGAAAATAGTGTCATTAACATTGAAGATGAATGCGGCAAATTCATTACGGATCCACAATATGAGGCGAATGAATTCAATACATAATTCACGGGTATTGGGGAAGACTTCGCAGCTAATATAAAAAATATAACGAATGATGATATAGGATATAGGTTGAAAATGGAGCAAGCCACATTGTTTCGTAATCCTGCAAGTCAAATGGAAATGTATAACATCATAACAAAACAAGTGTTAGGTATGACAAAATCAGTACTAAAATTATTAATGAGACTGCGACAGAATTAGTTCCTGTTCTAAGCCATTTAGTTAATTTAGTGTTTCTGACCGGGGTCTTTCCCGGTTCACTAAAAATAGCTAAGATAGTACCAGAGTTCAAGGGTGGAAATAACAAAGATAAAATAATTATCGGCCTATATCTATACTGCCTATATTAAGCAAAGAGTTTGAAAAAGCTATACGTTCAAGAATAACTAGTTTCATTGATAATCACAAGATTATAAAACAAAAACAATATGGATTTCAGAGAAACAAATGTACCCAACTTGCTGTAATCTTTTAAAATACATCTCTGAATCCCTTGGTGAGAGCAAGTACGTAATAGGGGAATTCATAGATCTTAAAAGCATTCGATACGGTAAATCATAAGATATTGCTTCAAAAGCTATATTATTATGGAATACGCGATATTGCTTACGATCTCTTCAAAAGTTATCTGAAAAATCGAAGGCAATACACTTAAGTTAATAAGGCGATTTCAAACTTTAAAGCAGTAAATTGTGGAATACCACAGGGATATGTCTTAGGACCCTAATATTTTTGTTATATATTAATGATTTGCCGGAAATGTTTAGTGAATCAAGTGTCTGTTATTTTCAGACGACACAATTATATTCAAGAAGGGATCCTCTTGATTCGGTGCCAAAGGCAATGAATAACGACATAGGAAGATTAGAGCAATGGTTCAAAATTAATAAATTAACGTTGAATATTGCAAAAATAAAATACGTGTATTTCAGAAATATTCATAAAACAGAAAATATTAAATATTATCCTATTTCTATCAATTCTGAAAACATAGTTACAGTTTCATATATAAAGTATCTAGGTACATGGCTCGACGAATATTTCACATGGAGAAAACACTTTATAGTAATAAGCAAAAAAGCATCACTGCACATTGGTATTCTCTTCAAAATTTCCTGGATGTTTCCCGAAAATGTAACTAAGATTTATTATTATGCTTTTGTATACCCACACCCCTTTCGTATAGCATTGGATCATGGTATGGGAACTTAAGTAAACAATACAAGCGAAAATTATTTGCATTGCAAGAGAGAACAATTAGAACAATAAAAAAAGTGCATACTTTCTGGCGCATACGCGTCCTCTATTTGAAGAGCTTCAAATAAAAGCGCTAGAGGAACTTCATCTATATAGACTAAGTTGCCTAATGTACAGGATACTCAATAACAATGCCACTTTACTATCGTCTAGAGTGGCAGTTTTAACACACCCTATAAGAACAAGAGCAATAACAAACAATCAGTTAATAATACCCAGACTATACGTTTAAACTATGGATTACGAAGTCTCACGTATAATAGTATTAGTGTTTGGAATTCATTTCCCTCGAACATATGAACAGCAACAACATATAAAGCATTAAGAAAACAAGTGAACACCTTTCTCCAGCAAAACCAAACTAAATTGTAAATATTGTACATTTTATTAAGTATATTGGCATGTAATTTGTATATGTAATCTTCAGAGCTGTTATCATGTAATTATTTATCCAATGTATTAGTAGTTTTTATTTAGTAGTTTTGTATAATCATTCATATTATCGCATTATTAAATAATCACTGTATTTTCCGCAATTTTGGTAAAAAAAATAACAATTATTGAGAGGAGGAACCATAAACAGCATTTACTCGGTATCGCCTAAATTACTGTAACTTGTAAATTCTGTGTTATTAATAATAAAATGTATTGTATTATATTAATGGCTGTGTAACATTTCTTCGTGGTTCTCAAATTTTTAAGCTCTCAGCAGCTTTCTGCCATGTGTGATATCATGGTACAACAGCTACCCATTCCAAAGTCGATTCCGTAAAACATTATTCCAAATTTGAATAGAATGTTTTCAACTCGAAGTTGAAAGTACCACTCGTCAACTTAGTCGCGATTTTAGTTACGCTGAATCAGTGCTGTCGTTTGAGGGATGTTTATGTAGCGTAGAACATTTCGGACTCGTTAAACAATGGAGTCAGCTATTCATTTCAAGACCAAAGATGTTGGAAGTAAAGTGTTTTTGTAGCGTTACAGCTATGCCATTCCAAGGCATATTAATGCCCTGAGTTACTAAATTCCGGAAGTTACCTACTGGTATCGTTCCCAATTTTGCAATAGTTACTAGACAGAACTAACTGACAACACATCTATCGTGGTAAATTTGCATTTACTTCTTTTAAAACTTATGTATCTTTATCTTATAATTACTAAATAAAACATTTTTAGATTCACCAACTGTTCCTGCATACAAAAAATTCCACTTCACAGATGGTACAATACTCATCCATCCAATGTACTGTAGCAGTGGCTCAGTGATAGGACACTCACTTTGGTGCTTAGGGTCCTCGGTTTGATTCTGTGTCATTCCATCTGTACTTTGTGGTGGACAAACACCGTATGCGTAGGTTTCCTCGGGATTCTACCGTTTCCTTCCACTTTCTTCATTCGACTAATTCTTCCATCATCATCAATCTAGTCTAAGCCAAAGTCGCCTAAAGCCCTTAAAATTCAAATTCACAATCTCATGTATTTTAGCGTCTGATATAGTTGTGCAAATATCTGAATCAACATTCAGTACATATTCCATGTAAAAGAAATACCAAAGAATGTATTTAAGGCTAGTTTATCCCAGAATGATGGAATATTTAAAATTTCTTATACTGTGAAAAGTGACCTTACAAGATAGTTTTACTATTCCGATAGACTTAACCATGATCCACTCCTTAATACTCTTTAATTAGCATTAATTTGATTCACTGTGTTCCGTAGATCATCAGGTAATAGCCGCCCTTTATACATTAGATTAACATAAAGATCTTGTGTTTACTTTGGCTAATAATTAATCATCGTTTATTTAGGTATACATTTACGAGACAGGATTGGGAGGAAACTATAAGGTTCTTAAAGTATACAATTTTAACTGGCAAACCATCTAAAGAAGACATTTCCAATGCAGCTTCAGATATTTAATATATTTTTTGATTTCTTTAGTATCTTCAATCCAGATGTGATTATTTGGCTTCTAACCTTAGACGAGCCACATTCAAGAAAATATAATTTCTTTCCAGATTTGAAACGGACCACACTGAACCAACATTTTAAAAATCATGATTAATAAGATTTTGAATATTTTACAATATGACCAATGCTATCGTTTTAGATGTATTTTGTTGTTTTTATTTAAAACTGTAATTACAATTAAGATACGGTCTAACATTACCTTTCTTCACCTGGAAAGGGGTGCACATGTTATTTGTTAATTGCATCGATTTTATATTTTGATCTATTGACACGAATTGTTTGTACAGATCTACTATTCTGTGAAACCATGGATTGTATTTTTTTTTCAATAATCTTCTGTGAACAAGCATTCAAACTAATTGGTCCCTCAGAGCTTTATCTACCAATTTACCATAATTATATTTGTTAGTTTGATTTTCCAATAAAACTTCATATGATGCGAAGTGTTGTCCAATTTGCTCTTTATTAATTTAAAACCCTTAGTTACAATAAAACGAAATTTCTTTTATTTTCTAGCTGACATTGTTTAAAACTTGTCATTCGCTGCCTGCATTACGATTTATTTTATTCACACCAAACAACTGCTGGGATGGTACCTACAAACAAGTTCCTGCCCGGTTATCTTCCAACATCCTCTCCCTAACCTATCCCTGCCTGAAAGCCATAAATGAAATCATATTTCTACATTACCATCCAGTGAACATGCGTACAAAATTCATCTTCCTGCTGATACTGCTACGCTTACACAGATGGAAAAGAGAGGGGGAAATGGTAATCTCGTAACCTTCCCTCCTCTTTCTCAATATTCCTGCCTCTCTCACCCCACCTCCCCGAATTCGAAAGTTTCGAAAAGAGGACTATATGGTTAAATTAACAGGCTCACAGTGCAATATACTGGCGCTCACAGATACGTAAAATGAATAAGCAGAGTATGCATGGAGGAGTTAGTGTTAAATTGTCCAATTGATAGCCATAGATGCTTTAAGTAAACTTAAAAACATTGCTCACTTAAACAAATGCATTTACATACACGTATATCTGCTTCTAAATGTATTGTACGTTTGTGTACAAGAGGAGAGGAGAGAGAGACTACAGTATGGAAACACACACAGAGAAACATTCACATGAACAATCAGGAACATTCCCTTGTGCATAATTGGTGACTGTATTTTCCCTTTGCTGTCTCGATAATGAACAAAATTTGTTGAGTTGGATACGCATTTGACCATATGAACAAGCTATAAAACACATCTAATTGGGATCTGAGTTTAATATTATCGACATTTTGAATCCAGATGAGTGAACAATAACATTGTGCTGCCTGTCACCTATATTGTCTGTTTCATTTTCACCCTTTATTTTTAGTCTCCGCCAACAATGGTATGCCATAATGAAAGTTCTTGTTTTATTGACTAATTGAGTAGATTTTGCTTTAACTCTACAGAAAACAAAACATAGGCCTAACAATCAATTCAGACGAATTTCACTGAAGCTATGCTTCATTAAAAATGGGAAACATTTATGTTTCAATATAAATACTGATTTAAAAGTAATTAGTACAATCATGTTTAACTCCAGGAAAAAAGTAATTAAGGTAACAATAATTCAATTTTACGTTTACCACTGTTTCACGACAGGAATTTATATTGTCAGTATTTTCTTATTAATTTTGTTTATTCTTGTTGAGTCCAGTTAGCAGAGAACAGTAGCTTTATGTCACTGAACTTTATTTTCACTTAAAATATAAAGCATTACGCGTTATCATTACTTCTCCAAAAGAGTAAACAGTTACATTACGTAAAATGTAGCTCGATACTTAGTTACGCTATGGTTTACGGAACTCGCAAGTTCATCGCCGCAGTAACAAACGTTCTCAATAAGATTCTATCCTGAGCAATATCAATCCATTTTTCATCAAAAACACCTACTTCTCGAAGATCCCTTCTAATACTGTCTTCCCAACGTCATCTCGGTCTTCCTAACGGTCTATTTCTTCCAGTTTACTAACATGATGGAATAATAAATAATCTTCCTTTTCACCATCCGAGCTACTTGCCCTGCCTACCTTAGTCGTCGCGATTTCATTATTCTAACAACATCGAGTGAGTTGTAAAGACCATGAAGTTCTTCATTATGCAATCTCCTCCATTCTCCAGACATCTCGTTCCATTTCGGTTCGTATATCTTTCTCAAGACCTTATTTTCAAAATTTATGTTCTTCTGCTAGGGTCATATTCCAACGTTATCACCCTACAAAGGGTAAACTTCCAAGTAGCACATGCACGTTGGTCGTTCATAGGACTCATATCGCCCCACATTGTTAATGCAGGCGGTCCGCTTGATCCCAAATCGATCGTTGTGAGATCGACATCGATTATCGGTATCACTAACGTACCTATTTTCTAAAATTATAGTAACTATTTTGCAAAGAATAAATCGATTTTTTTTTACAAAACTGTTTGTTCTTAGTGAATAAATTAAAATTAAAAAAAATAATGCACTTGTCATGGAACCATATCGATCCATGTCGTTAACCGATATCTACATTGATCAATGTCGGTCCATATGGGCAAACCGATGTTTATTCAAGCGCCGCTATATCCCTCTGGTGATAAAATATTAGTTCATATTGTAGTCAACACGCGACCAGCTTTATTTGGTGACAAAGGAGTTGTTCATCGAAGCATGTCAAAGTGCAGAAATAACCTGCTCTCCCATGGGAAGGACACAGACAAACAAAATGTTGAAGTTGATTGTGTTTTCCGCAAGGAGTTTTTGATCACTGTAAGTACATAGACAAAACAACAAGATTTATAGCAATATTTGTTATGCTGGTTACCATACACCGCCTGAACCGAGGAGGGGGGGGGAGGGTTACAATTTTGTTTCGATGGTACGGTAGAAAGTAGCGTATTTTCTGGAGGTCATGTGATTGTTAAGAGATGTTCCCTTTAGTAGAAGGATAAGATAAATTTATATTTATTTACATTTGTTTTACATCATTTCTTTCAATTGAAGCTGTTTCATTGTAATCATGGCCATTGTACTATTAAGTTTTTGGCAAAAAAAAATGTAAAAAAAAATTAAAAGCGGAAGAGACGTGAAATGATTACAATTTAGCAGAACTACAAATTTTAGCATCAACACAATATAAAAAATAACATTATTTTACAAACTAGCAGTGATCCATAAATTCTACAATCCATTAGCACAGCGAAGTGATGTAGCTACAGAAAAGTAGTATTCGTTACATAAACAGCATTTTATTTACAATTTCTAACGTGTTTTATTATTTCTTGTTGGGTTGTGTATCTTGGTGATCCTATATAAAAATGGGACTCCTTTTAAAAATTAGTAAAAAATAACAATTACAATACCATATCAATGACCGATATTAAGCGATATCGATACTCAATATTGAGCAATGTCAATGATCGATGTGAAACGATGTCGATCTATATCGTTGACCAATATTGGCCAAGATGTTTGCCAATATTGGGCCCATGTCGTTGAACAATATCGATCGATACTGTAAAATCCAATATGCCCATATCGGCCTACGTGGATATGCTACTTGGGTCGTTAAGAAAAGGTTACCAGCCTAGTTAATGGATTATTAGAAATGAACGCGGAAATCTTCAAGCTGATGCGACTAATATTATCGATGTGTGGGGAAATTATTTCGACAGACTTCTTAATGTAGGGGGCACATTTAAACAAGGGGTACCTTAGAACAGTGGAGATAACTTTTAGTTTAGAAAACAAAATTTATTTTGTCCAATAATTTATAAATTGCAAACATCATCCTACACATTTGCCATTTCCTTTTCCACAGGAAAACACAGGAATTTTACACAGGAAAACTTTTTATGACCCGAGGCAATGCTATGAGTAATCTAAACATTTTAAAGAGGACGAAACTTTAAGTCCGTGAAGACCCCAGACTTGATAGCTCGTGTTAGGATCCAAGGAAATCGTTCTTTAACTGTCCGAGAAGTTACTGACCAAGTGGCATCAGAATAGCACCTTGTAATCAAATATTGAAAACTACAGATGTGCCGGATCACGCGTCATATTTCATATGTAATTTTGTGGCAAACCATCAGACATCCGTTGTGCACCATCTATCCAACATTTTTGGACTTACCACCCAGTCAACAGTTTATGTTTCTTACATTAGAAACCATTTGTAAGAACTTCGCTTTAAAGCCCAGAAGATTCAGCAAAATGCGATAAAAATATTCCATGCAACTACAGAATTTCTGTTCCAGTAAGCATTTCACTCACTAACGAAGACTCGTTAAGATCAGTGTATCGCCATAAAAGAGGACAACTATGAAGGGAAAAATCCCTGTCACCGCGATCAAATATGAATCCTAAACCGTTCAATTATGAAGACAATGCAGTATAACTAAATTATCTGGATCAGTAAAAATGACGAACTATTGCTTGGGACAGTCTTTACGGCAAGAATTTATGAAAGTCCCTCTTTCGGTTTACTTTTATCCCATTTAGGCATTAAGTGCCAACATGATACTCATGAGGAATTTCAGCCCTTAAATAACTTCATGGCATGTACAAAATAAAGAGAGGGAAATACGGAAAGGAAACTTGAGTTCATATCAAAGAGCTTCCCAGAAGAAAAACCTCTTCAGCCACACACCCTACTACACTCGAAGGTTCTTGAAAAGTCTTCGCTTGTTTCTTCTTCGTTCAGCGTCTTGAAGCTGTATTGTACTTGATTATGTGATATGTTTCTTTGACGTAGTCTAAAGGTAGTTTTCTGGCTTCGGTAAAACAAGATGGGAATACTCGCTGTGGCTCCGTGGTTTTGCCAGGCTTTTATCGATGTAGGATCGTTCCTTCTGCCCGCAATTTTCGCTCTCAACACCAATGAAGCAAACAGCGTTACAAACTCATTAACGTTTACATTTTATGATTATTTTTTTCATGGTTGTGCGGAAGATAGTATCTAAAGAAACTAACACTCAACAACGTTAATAATATTTCTACGGAAGAATACTATCATAAAATATATTTCACAACTTATTAAGCATGCTTAAATGTATTTCTCCCATCGTTACTGACGTAACAAAATTAAAACACTGTAATCACAGCAACTAGTTCGTAACAGAATCAGTAGTTTGTTCCATTCTTCTTATTTGAGAGGTTCAAGGTTGGAATTTTAGAGTTAACCATTGTAGTTAAGGGTGACTTGTTATCCTCACCAATTCCTTACGATTAATAGAATGATACCTTGAATTAAGGATGTTCCTTTCTGTTTACTCGTAAAAATAGAAAAGAAAGATTTAACATACAATTTTGTAAATCCATAAGATATAATTTTATTTATTTATATATACTTTTGATTCAAATGGCTTTACCTTGGTTTCACTCAAATTAATTTTTCTTCGTAGTCATTAAATATACTAATCAGAGATAAACCGAGTCACAAACGGTGACCGGGCCTGAGCCGATAATAGGTGATCCGGTGAATCAATGACCCGGTCCGAAACTTGACCAGATTGATCCGGTCTGGGAACTTACTGATCTGTGGGAATGTTTGGCGTCATATTTCTCGTGCTACGGGGGGTAACACTCCCGGTGCCAGTCATCCCTGAAAGAAACACTGTTCAAACGCAAGTAATAAATTAAAAGCCATGCTTTCCCTTCCTACTCGCCAGATTTCGGTGACCCGGTACAAAATTTGACGCGATTGAACCAGTGACCCGTTTCAGCTCTGTCTTTAATCTTCTGATATCTTGAAAACTCTGTGTATTTCACAAATTGTTTCAATACAAGTCACTTGGTTGCCTTTCTAAGCTTAGAGATACTATGTGAGATACTGTTGACAGTTGCATCCCTGTTCGTCAGATCTTATCCGTAATACTTAGTTTGCAGATTAACTATTATTGGCTACTCCTCGTTTGTGGAACGTTGAGGCATATTTTACAAAGCTTTGAAATAAAGAATACTTAAACTCTTTGTTTTCTCTCATACACTTCATGTGTATAACTGATACGGGTAAATTCTCTACTTTATAATATCAATAAGTATTTCCAGAGAACATGTTCATACAGTGCTTAAGGGTTTCTGTATGCTAACACGCACTGGAGAGACAGAGAAAGCCCATACACCGTTTACACATTCCTTCCTGTTTCGAGTTTATCTCATATGTCAAATATGAATATTGTATATGATTAGTGGACCATATCCTTTCCTATCTTCTTGACGAAGGCCATATCTGAAGAATTTAGACCGAGTAAGGTATTAGAACCAGTAAGGAAAGGAATTAACATCAAGCATAAAGTGCAAAATAAAGTAAATACTACGAGGAAAGAACATAATAAAATTTAAAGAATTTTTTTTTTATAATTTAGGCTATTCTAAAAAAAAAATATTTATATAATATAGGTATTTAAGACTCAGGCCATAATAGGTCAGGACAAAGGATGTGGTAAAGAGTCGTCCAGCGCCTAAGTTAAAGGAACCACCCCACCAATTGCCTGATGTGGCTCAGGAAAACCCACGGAGAAACCTTAATCTTAGTCATGATGGTCGGCCGCTGAGGTTAAACGCAGGATTTCCCTAATGCAAAGCCAGAAAACTGAGTTACGGCCACTTCATGGTAGTGTAGAAAGTTTTTTGTTTTAGTTTAGATAACATAAATCATTTTATATAAAAAAAGATCCTTACTTTCCGAAGTTACTACTTGTACAGTGTTAAATTTAAAAATGGTTTCGCTTTTATAGATTTAATTGAAGGGCTTAGTGCAAAAGGTGGGTTTCAAGGAGAAATATATTTCTGAGTTATTTAGTGTCTTGTGTGGATTGCTCCTACTTCCCGCATACAATATTGACAATAATTAATTGGAATGTTAAATACGTGATAGATAACAGTCTGGTCGTTCCGATGTGAGATTATTTATCACATACCCTACTTTTCCACTAAAGCACTTCAATTGTTATAATGAATTTGAAACTTGTTTAATGTAAGGTCAAATTCTAAGCTCAGTATCCTAATGGGATATTGAGATATGAAATTTATTTAAAGGTCAGTTCTACAATCGACCGCTAAACGTCTAGTTATCGCTAAGTTGAGGCCAGGTCTGATTTTGGTCACTGAGAGTAGGCAATATGAGAGCTTACTTCAACTTAGCATTGACTAAATTTTTTGCGGTCGATTGTAGAACTGACAATAAGTCTTGCTCATATATCTATAAAAGCAATAAAATAACTAAACAAAGGGGAAATCACCATCATAATCAATCCCTCACACGAACAATGTTGTAATTAAGGGTTTTCCCTAACGTAATGCAAAGACGGTGCTTTTCTCAACAGGTAGCAGTGATCGTTGTACTTTGAAATGTGTGCTTGAAAGAATAACATGTTAATAGGAAGCAATATTGTCCAACAGCCCATTTGACGTCGTCTGTGGAAGAAAGGTTTAATAATGACAGAATACGCAAAATAGGCTTTAGTGAATATGAGGATGGCTAAATAAATTGAAATACAGTGACGGCTTACATACATATATATATCCAAGTGAAAGAACCCATTGTATGATGTAATACTCTTTATAGTGTTAAGCAGAAGAATGAGGTACCAATTCATTATCTTCAACCTTGTTAGTTTGCGTTCTTAGATCACGTTTAGAAATTTTGTTAGGAATACCTACGTATTTGTTTAACAGCTAATTATGTATGCAGCAAAGTACCATCACTAACCATAAGCTGGTACACTAATACGCAGTTTTTGTTTATTTCACTTAGGAAATAAAGGGACGTGAAACCCAATACCAGCATGTAGTATCTTGTGTTAAAATAATTTTGTGATATGTTAAAAATGTTAATAGTTGATTTTGATATTTAATTAATTACTAAGATTTGCACTACTTGCGAAAAGTGTCTCATGTTTCTTAATACACTTTTTGAAGATAAGACTATCGATATAGATTTAAAATGGATATGTTTCTTCTGTTAAGGCTTTTGCCTTAAGCCTGTTCCTACTTTGTCTATCTATGGTCACAATTAGCTTTAATCTTTAGCCTGTTTGATACATGAAGATCATCGTTGTACCCCACACGCGCTGATCGCTAGTTACAAAATTGTTCGCTGCATGAGTTACAACTTTTCACCGTAACTTCTGAAATACTAACACAACAACAAAGGAAATAATATTGATCAGTTAAGGATGATGTAAATGAGAAATAAGAAGGTACTTATTTCAAAATCATTATTAATTAAGTATTGAACCATTTTTTTCTATCCTGTAACATGTATATATTATTGGTTAGTTCGTTGTTCGTGTAACCTATTAAGCAGTGGCGGCTCGTGCTTCCAAACCTGGCCATTCACTAATTTTAAATACATATTTCTAAAGGGAAAAACTCATTATTATGCTTTGAAAATTTAAATATAACTACGTAATTTTCAAAGCATATTAATGATTTTTTTACCTTTAGAAGTATGTATTTAAAACTAGTAAACCGCCAGTTTTGGAGACCCAAGCCGCTGCTGCTATTAAGTTTCTAAAGAACACAATAGTCCGTTGAACAAAGAGCGGTAGTGCTTCAAAAGAATCATCAGGATTATAGCAAAGGGAGTTTAGAAAGTTGGTGGTTTACTGAATTTAGATTACCTTCAGGTACGTCCTGTAAAGTAGTCAACCATCAAGTTATCTTCGAAGAATAAACTGTTAGTGGGTATCCTGACTTCTTTTCTGCACCAATTATTCAGATAATATACAGGGTTTTTTATGTACTGTTGGTTCTAAAGTATGGTATTGAGCGATTACATATTCTGATAACAACTTGATGTCAGATCGTTAACATCTGAATATTTATATTCAATTATAGACCCAGTTGAAAATATGTTTTAGAAAATGTTATGTTCCATAATGGCACAGTATTTCGGATAACAACTAAAAGAATGAACTAGTTTAACAAATAAGGATTTAATGAGGGTTAAATGTGGCAGGCAATACCGATAGTATCAACACAATCAAATTTTAAATAGCAATTTAATGTCTTTTTGTTATTCTAAATTAGTACAAGTGAAGCAAAGAAATCACTAGGATAGTTGTAATCAGTATTTGAAATATGAAATAAATATAGTTAAAAAGAACACAAGTGAAAGATTTTTTTTTACAATATTGATATATTCCTTCAGATTATCAAATTTGTACGTTTTCTATCTTATAATGATAACAATATGTTCTTCACTAATTTACTTACTGCATTAGTTGAAGAAAGATACAACCCTTAATTCAAATACTATCTCAGAGTTCGTCTCATATAACTCAACAAAATTACCAACATCTTAGACATGATGATTGGTCCCAATATTTGAATCTTTCGCTGGTGTCCCCTGTGGATGAGTGGTAATGCTCGTTGTCTTGTAATGAAGGGGTCCCAAGTTCGATTTCCGGTTGTGACATAAGAGGTTCGGAGCCTACGTTAAGCTATAGGTCCCGTCCTTAGGACGTTATCTTCATACAATAGTAGGCAATGGCAAATTTTTATCGGTTTACCTTGCTGATTGTCACTATATCACTTGCAAATGGGACTGTCTTGTAAGTGATTAGACAATAAATCAAATCAAAGGAAATCTAGGACCTACCAATACAAGACCATTAGTGGTTCAGATTCCTTTGTTTCTAGTTGAGGTCGATATATTAATTCAATACTTAGACGTTAATAAACTACAGGATTATGATAATATTTTAAGAAAATACTGTATTAAAGTTTAGATTGATATGAACAGACAATAGCACATTTCAACAAAGAATTAGATGCTCTTGTTTCAAAATCTAAAGTGAACAGTTGGCAACACTGCTCACAAAACCTTGCTTGAGTTCATGTAACGAACCAACCCGCTTAATTGTAGTGCTTTACCGATACCATCATCTCTCTCGCTCTCTTACTGAGTCGGTTTGGCGTTAATTTTGTAATTACGGAAGAAACGGTTGTGGAAATGAAGTAAAGTCGATGAAGAAGGAGAAGATGGGATGATACGTAATCCAGAGGATTGGCCATCGGCTCACCACCAATCTTATTTCAGAGCAATCATCCACAGCCACGTAATCACATCGATTCATTGCCAGTAATACTTTTTTTTCGTTCCTACTCGATATCTTATGCAAGGATTTATTTAGCTTCTTCTTCTGAAGACTTCTTTTATGAAAAAAAAAAGCTTTTCCTTGCAATACAAAATGGATCTATTAAGAACTGGTTTATGCGTCTGCCGAACATTCTTTCCTTCCATACGCATTGCAGAGACGCCGTCCTAAAGACTGAGACAATGAGTCACTAAACGAAAAGCTGTCTTTCTAAGTTACTTTCACTTCTAGCAGCCTAAAGCAAGAATACCTAATTTATTTACTAATGAATAAAAATATTGATGTAGATTTTCCCACATTTTTTTCCTTTAGGAGAGTTCTTGGACAAGAACCCTCAAAAGAAAGGCGACTTCTTTAGCCTATAGAAAGGCCATATGATATATATTATTATTTTATTACTAAAAAGCACTAGATTACTAGATAAATATAAGAACATGTACTTATTAAAAATAAAAATATATTCACTACTACCGTATACTCGTATATGAAAGAAGATGAAAATTAACATTCTTGAAACTTCCGATGAAGTTCAACAAAGCTTGACTTTAATCTTCATTTCTTATGATAAGTTCACTGGTGGTTACGGATTCAAATGGTCTCCTTCTGTGAACGCTCACTCTCTTATTTGGACAGATTAGACTTCCCAAACGATTTTGTTGATACAACTGTAGCCAAATGTTCAAATCATATTCTTAAGCTACGCCTTTCAGATGGTGAATACTGTTCCTCAATTGATAACACATATCATCATTCTTAAGCATCTATTTCTGAATACTTGTTCTGAGGATTGCTTTTAGATAATTGTGGTTTTTCATTGCTTATACATTTGCATTTAATGACCTGAATTGGATAAAATGTTATTTAAAGATTTCTGAAAAACTAATGCACTGAATGTAACACATGGACTAGGTTATTCAACATATTGTTCTGTCTACAAACCAATGCTTTCATAACGACCGTTGTCTTTTCTTATGATTGTCTCTGTGTTTCTTTACTTCTTTGTCTACACTTTTATCTCCTAAATACGCCGATACCTTGTAGTTTTATATCTTTAAACTTACATCCAATTTCAGGCTTTAATACTCCTTCCTGCTTCTGATATTGCTTTTTTTCATCCCCACCATATCTTTGCGATCTGATCAAACATTTAGATTTTCTTTTCCTGAACTTTCCTATTTTATTTCATCCTTCCTATTTAATACCCCACTCTCGTAGTCAACATTTCTTAAGCGTGTCAGAAAAAACTTAATTGAAACCTTATAAGGTCTCGTTTTCCCAATTGTATTCTCTTCGTGCTACAACATTTACTATTTCTCTTGCAAATATCTGTTTTACTATTGGCTCATTCCATATAAATATTCGGAAAATGTGCCAAATGGAACCCATCATCACGGTTTTGGATAAAATTTTGTAGGAGCTAAGTTCATATTGGAGATCCTTTCGAACATTTCATGTGGAATTACGGATGTGTGAACATCGAGTGTTTGCTTAGAAAGTGCCAACAACGATCAACATTAAGCTACACATATGAATAAACAAGATAAGAAACATATAGGTAATGCTAAAGAGGTAGTTTATACCGGTATTTCTTAACACATTACAGAACACGAAAATGATACAATATCATAGTTTAGTGTTTTCTGTGATTTGCAAAAATATAATCCAAACATTTAGTTATACCTAGGTATATGTTATAAAAGAGAACATACCTTAAAGATCGATATTGATATGAGGCTGAACTCAAAAGAGATTGGAAGTGGAGGACGCAATAAAGAAAGGTAAAATATGTGTATAAATGATTAGGGTGGTTTTACTCACAAGTAATACTATTTCAAGTGGACACTCAGATCTAGAAGAGATATACATATTTAAAATCAGCATAAAAACTAAGTTTGTGTGTAAAAGATTAGATGCCATTGGCCAGTGGTTGAAGAAAGATTGGCGGGAAAAGTTTTGAATAGTATTGTTTTTGGTATGCTACTTATGAATATCTGTAGAATAGTTTACACTCAATGCTGCACACTACCGCGACAGTCAAATGACACTGATAGCGGAACGTCGCTATATTCATAGTCACCAGAAACCCACTCTGGTACAGGTGTAGAATTGGGTAGAATGGCACACGAATACTAACAAGCAAATATACTGATGGAACAGAAAAAGTTATAATTTTATTCTCTGAGTCATGATTAGGATGTCAAGATATGTGCGCTTGCAAATTGTGGCAACTCGAGGGCAATCGGTTTAGAAGGTATTGATGATACAATAGTCAGATTCTTGTCTGTGAAAAGCGATATAAAAGTGCTGAAATAACACTATACTTTTAAATTGATGAAATAAATCGAAATCAAATACATAATAATGGGTGGAAGGCGCTACCTTTTGGAGGGTATATTCCTCATGACCGCCATCTTGAAATCCGCCATATTGAATTCTGATTGTTTCTCTTAAATGGGAAGGGGGTCGTGTAATATGTCATTCTGGGCTAGAATTTTACGTAAAATATGTTTCTGAAATCAGTTTTGCAGTAAATATAATATTGTGAGAGATAAAGGTATGTGGCGCGAGCACGGAAACATAGTTTGGAAACACCTATTTCACCTTTAAATAACGAAAGAAATGAAACTCAAATGCGTACAAATCCATATCGATAGGGCTCAGAAACAATTTGTATGCAATTATGATATCAATATATCATAATTAATATAAAAGTTAATAGTAACTGTGAAATAAACTGAAATGTTTCATATTTTCATAGCTGCAGATGGATCGAAGGGATTGAATATTGGATAACAGAAAAAGATGGAATTTAATTTAACTGGATTAACCATTTAACGAAGTACTTTCAAGGTCCATTCATCTATAAAATAAAATACATTCATGTCTTTCTTCTCCTCACTGCATGTTTGATCATAGACTAAAAGGATGAATACACTGAATTCTCATCGATGGAGGATACTGACGGGAGTAAACTGAGGTAGTAAGTGTTTTCTATGTGAGGATTCCCACGCTAGCTAAACGGGTGTAAAACTCAGAGCAAAGCCGATTCGATCTTCTCTCGCTCAGAACAAATTGGTTTTCTAGAAGACCATGAACAGAGAGAGAGAAGAGGGAAGGAGAGTTGGGTTGTATATTTGATGCAGTAGGAATCCTGTAATCCGGCTCTATATGTGAAGCCCTGAGTTCAGTCTCGGCTTCCATACATAGGTTGACTGAACATATGCGAAATCTGCCAGATGACATTCAACAAAAATGAAGGTTGACAGCTTCGGTGCTTGAAATGTACACTGGTGTTTGGGAAAGGATGGGGAAGAAAAGAGAGTGTACGGGAAAAATACAATCAATTGTGAAACTGAATGCTTTCTCATCGTGGTAAGGGTCAGTAAATAAACAGAGTGCTTCAAGTGGTGAAATACAATACGGTTATTGCGATGATGAAGCAGTTTGATCATGTCTTGTTAAGGAAGATAAATTAGAAATAGCACTCTCCTCCTCCTTTGTTGACTGTTCGAACGAAGTCCTTTATTGGTTTTCTGTGCTGATTTTCACACATTAATCATGAAACAATCAGAGAGAGAGAGAGAGAGAGAGAGAGAGAATGAAAGAGGGGCGGATCAACAGAGGGGAAGAGACAGAAATAGTTTTTTTTTTTAGTTCAACATCCATTCTTTGTTGATGGACAGTATTAATCAAAAGTGCTATATTAATTCCACTCCATATACACAGAAATTCTACTCCATATACACATAAATTGGGGTATTACAATACCTGAACACCTACCCATCAACTTGATGATCAGAGTTTAAATCCTGATCTCTGCTAAATTTATAAGGCCTACAAGGGATGCCACGGTAAAAAAAAGTACACTTCATAGCCCTACCTCCCCAAGCAGTAGTATTCTTTCTTTACTCTGACTGGGTACAAGGTGGTGTGGAAATATACTTGTCTGCGGACTTAGTTTGACATTTTGGGGGATACTGAGTACAAATAAGACGTTGAAGCGGATGATGTACGCCGCAACACAGAAAATCGCCATGACATGGAGGTAATCATTTCGAGATTCTAGAAGAGCAGGTCGACGTAGTGGCGGATTCAGGATTTTCGTAAGGGGTGGAATTACCCTGGGTATTATCAATATTTTTCCGCTAAGTGAATTTTTTAAGAGTAAATTTATCAAATTTCCCCTCCTATTGGTAAGTTTTATTAGGGAATATGGTACCGGATCCACCCCCCCTAAAAAAACGGTATTTTTATGGTAAATTAGATATGTCCGGTAACAAATCGAAGCTTTTTCTAGAATAAATTGTTGAAATAATTGTACACAAAATATTGAATTTTCCCTTGAGTG
Source organism: Lepisma saccharinum (assembly GCA_022664845.1). Taxonomy (NCBI): domain Eukaryota; kingdom Metazoa; phylum Arthropoda; class Insecta; order Zygentoma; family Lepismatidae; genus Lepisma; species Lepisma saccharinum. Next base: position 44,695 of record JAGDQP010002805.1, read on the forward strand.
AGGGCACGTGTCCTAGCGCCCGCTCTCTGTATCCGTCACTAGGTCAAAGCGAGGTCCATGCTATGAACATACTTATTTTCTACACATTTCATTCATTCTAAAATATACAAGTGATAATTAACTAATCGTAGTAGAAATTCGGTATATCTGGCGAAAAATGGTTGATTTCGGGGGGAAATTATTTCCCCCAATATGTATTAACCTTTTCTTGAACAAACAAAACTGAAGTAGCACTTTGATAGGAAATTTTCTGATCTAATGATTTGGTCCTTCGCTTTTTCTTTTTTAACCTAAGAGATAATCATGAAACAGTGGCGGAAGAAATCCTCGATCCGCTATTTTTTTTTTCAAATCGGCCTTAACACAAGTTGAATAAGTCAGTACTTTTAATATGTTATTAAGGAATTAAAGAAGATCTTTGCAGCAGTTTTATGAAGAAAAACAAGAAGACGACTATTGAATTTGTAGAAGCAACATTACATTTTCTTCCAATGAAAAAAAAAAAAACATGCGTTACAGATATACGGAGGTTACAGTCTGCCATCATTACAGACGGTCTAAGATCGTGGATTTCCAAAAACTTCAGGAATCTTTGATTTACACTAACTTTAAATTTCTAACCATTACGGTCCATAGCTTTCCTCCCGGAGTCTAACCCAGGGTAACTAGATTGTAAGGAGGTGGTCGAAATTCAGCAGCAACACCCGCATATATCAAAAGAACATTTTGTTCACAGAAATGTAAACATTGTATATTTCAGTGAACCATATTATTTTGCTCTAACCAAGCTTATACAACAAAATGAAAAATGAATTTGAAGAGATAAAATCGTTTGCGAGAAATGGCGAAAAGTAGAGCATAACTAGTTCAATTGTTTCTTCCCTACAGCATTGTTCATTCTCGGTAAACTTTTTTTTAAATTCTAGATTTAGAAGAGAAAAAAAGCAAACACATCTGACATTACATTCGTGGCTAATAACCTAAAACAAAAGAACACGATAAATCTGTGGCTGACGCGCTGTATTTGTCTCCAGTGTTATCTGGCGTCAACCAAGCGAACCGCGCCCTTCACTATTTTTACCATCCAGAGCTCCTTTCTCTCATTTTTATTATTTTTCTATTCTTTTTTCCCTTTTCTATCTGAGGGATGAAAACGATAAGGGATGAAGCGACCATTTGTCATGTTTTAAATACAGACATCTGTGGACTGAAAAATTTCAAGCTTTATAAGCAAAGAAAATTAAAGATGCAAAAGAGGAGACACTTTTCTTTTCCATCTTTTTTCTACCCAGGAGAGGAAATAGAAAATTCTCTCTCTCTCTTCCTCACACACACATACAAACATTATATACAGTGTGTCCCTGAAAAATGCCTCCAACTTCGGGTGGTCATTATTTACACCAAAAGAATTTAAAAAAAAATCGTTTTAAGAAATTTTGAAACATGCCTAGGAGCTGTAGGAGCTCAACTATCCGGCAGCAAAGTAAAAAAAAATCACGTCATATTTCGACATATAATGACGTAAGCTGTGTCGGCTTAGCAAATTACAATCGAAGTAGTACATGATACGCCCATTTGAAGCTGGTTTTATGCATGTCGCTTGTCGCATGCTGCTTGAAATTAAGCTGCAACCACTTTTCTTTTGTACCTTCTTGTCACGGCACGTCGCGGGAACGGATGAGAGAAAGGTAGAAAAAACGGTGTAGATCAGCATTGTTGCCAGTGCCTTCTATGTATGCGAGAAGTGATGAACATGGATCCGTGCGCACTGTATTTTTTTTTTATGTCGGAATTCTCTAGTCCCCTTTAGCACCTGCCCTGTTTAGATACAACTATTAGCAATTTATAAGGGCTTCAGAATTATTTTTGTAGCTTAGGGTGACCAGAGTTTTGAAACACAAAACGGGACATACTATAAATTTAAAGATACAAAAAAAGGGGGGGACAAGACACTTAAATTATTTATTGTTTCAACTACAAACTACAAGCAAATCCTGAGAAAGTCAGAAGATATATTTTGGAAAGAGAATCGGGAGTTTTTATTAAAAATTTATGCGCCTATGCGCTCTCTGGCGTCTTAGATTTTTTTTAACAATTGAGAGGATTTTTGGAAAACTTGCTATCTACAAAAACCTGTTTCTTCATCAGAGCTGCTGTGACCCATATTATAGACCAGATAAGCTATCATATTTCAACATCTATTTACTGATGTTTTTATCAAGTTTAGCTTAATTCTGATTGTGTTATTAGATTCTCTTGACCTCCAAAACATTAGAATATGTTAAAAGCAGAAACTCAATAAAAATGCAAATACCGACTTTTGCGAAAATGACTCTCAAATTTCAATTGCAAGCTCCAAGTATAAGGTCATTCCGGGTGTGATTCCCCATTTAAAAATAAAACATCACAGTACGTTGTAATTTCATATGAGTCAAATAAAGATATGCCATTGCAAAATTAGAAAAGCGCTTTGTTTGACCATCACTCCTGAATAGGCGGGACAGATTCCTCACCAATTTGGGGGCAACGCCTCATCTCAATGAAATTACTACGGTTCATCTACGTTGCATTTGTTTACAATATTATATATGGCTAAAATTCAAGGAAAAAAAATCCTGACATTTTTTTCTGGCTCATCCTCGAAATAGGAAACGTGATTTAAACTGCATATAATATCCTTACCTTCAATTTATTACTCATAGTAATCTCATACCAAGTTAAAAATAATTCACAGAATAAAACACTCATAAATAATGATACTTCTCAACGAAAATTTTTGGTTCTATGTACTCGGTTTCTTGTAGGCTTCAACAGCCGGTACTGTGAAGTTTTATGAGTCCACTCGATCCGTCTGTCCATCTGTCAACAACTTTTAACTCAGAAACTACTAGGGTTAGGAAGGTGGTTGAGGTGCCATTGGAAAAGTCTCGAGAAAACGTGTTTATATCCATAGTACTCATCCAGATAGTAGGGGCGGTTCCTGAGTTTCGTAGGGGGAATTTTCAACTTTGGAAATATTAGGGCTAGGGAAGTTGTTGAGGTGTCGTTGGAAAGATCTCGACGAGTAAAACCCCTATCATTCATCCAGATTGTAGGGATGGTGCCAGAGACAAGGAGAAAATCTAAACTTAGGAACTACTAGGGTTAGCAAGGTGGTTCTGGTATCGTTGGAAAAGTGTCACCGCAATTTTTCTAACGGTGCATTGGCCATTCAAATAAGATGCTTGCTTCTGACACCTTGTGGTAACTGAGCTCCACCTCACTTGTTTTTATCTTTACATGCAAAACTATTAATTTCGTATTCAATAACTTCTCAACTCAATGTGAACAATTATTAAAATTATAAATCTAAGAATATATCTTATAGATAAAAAAAATCAGTTTACAAAAATGAAACATGGGTTTTAATGTTAAATACAAGTCGGTTTTCCGGTTTCCCGTCTTTTTTTATTATTGTTTTACGTCAATTATTCAAATTTTAGTGAGGTAAACAGAAACTAACTTTCAGAGACTTACTTTCGTTTCGTGCTTGAACAAGGAGTAGAATGAATGCTAGTTTAACTTCAGAATTATATGTACTTTTGGGACAAAAATGATCCAAGGTTTCTTTTCTAGAAAAAATACTTTCATGTCCCTTGTGTAACTTTGGCACAGGCCGGGATAGGGAGAGGGGCAACGTGTAGGAAGGAAATAGGTTAAGGTCTTGTTTGAATATACTATACAGACATTCAGCTGGTCCGACTGATATAAAACCCTAAATAATCTCAGTCAGAATGTTCATTATGGGGTTCGAACCAGCGTACCTCTCAATTGCTGTGCCGAACTCCGCAGCTCTTGGCACGCTTTAAGTCTTATATGTACAAAACATGTATGTTTGTAGGATATGTTCGACATTTTGGGCTACAACGTGTAAATCCAACAAAACATTCATGTGTGCAGCATTGTTATGTAACAACAATACGAATACTCACCAGAGGACATCGAAATATATGGGGCTAAGGTTGTTATTTTTTTTATCAAATCCTAGACCGACAGTAACAGAATAGATTTGAGGTCTACTTACCTTTTTCATCACTTCGATTCCAAAAATGAATTAATAGTAGGCCTATATTTACCTAAAGATTCCGTATTCTGTAATATTGGATCATGTTGCAAAAACAAGACACATCTAGATACATTTGTTAAAAACAACCAACAATCAACAAACCAATCTTCACCACTTGTGTCGCTTTCACAGATCTCGACCGGGACTCCCTTGGTAGAGCGCTCACCTCTAGTGCTAGGAGTCGTTGGATTATTCCCTGATCATGCCATGTGGGTTTTGTGGTGGAGAAACACCGTGTGCGTGGGTTTTCTCGGGGTGCTTGCGTTTCGTCCCGCTTTCTTCATTCCACTAATTCATCCCATCATCATCCATACGGCCTGCGTCATAATTGCCTAAGGGTCTTAAAATTAATTCAAATTGAAAATTCACAGATCTCGATACAACTGACACTCACACTACACTGCTTGTGTATTATATCGGACACACATATAGTGACTTATTGAGAGAGAAATAAAGAGGCAGATAAGACAAGGAAAGCACATATGTGTGATTGATGTGTGATGTTAATTTATTTGCAAATTTTATAATTGTATTATAAATTTTACTGTGCATGTTTCGTTGACAGAACAGGTAAGTAAATTCAATTAGCTGATCACATTGTTATTTTCTTCTTTTTTTGTAGTTTGTTATATCTTCATTACATTAGAGCTTTATTTTACTTCCGTTTGATATCGACAAATGATCACGCCCACAATTCATTTTAGGATCTCTTTAATCTTTGTGATCTGATTAAATGAAGTCAAAATACTATAAAGCAGGTTAATTCTCTAATACTATAAAGTAGGTTAATTCTGTGATGTGTAAAGGAAGTTTTTTTTTTTCAATAATTATGAAGTACAAGAAAAGTATATATTCCAAGCTGGCTGGAAAACAAACAGTGAGCTGCATTGTTTATTTTTGTGTATAATGGTGTCATTTTTCTGGTTCCTTTGTTAGTATAGTGATTACATTGGTATCATTTAAGCTTTTGTAATTATAATAATGAAAGATATTGTGGGAAAACTTTATATAAAATTGCAATGTGAGAACCATAAACCATATAAAAAGTATTAACAATACCCTGTAAAAAACTGACTTTGATTTACATTTTATACACTAAATAGTTTATTTTTTCTATGTTCAACATTTATTGCAATTGAGAGCAGTTTCGTAAACTTAGTCAGAGTGATTCATTAATATGAATGATATTCTGTATCGCTTCTACTAAACACCAAACTTTTACCTCCAAAGTTGTTAGTATTACGAATTGTGACCATTGTTGCATTACTCGTTGTACACGTAAAGGCTTCTAACAGAAGTGGCACCATCTAATATCATTAATCAATATGTTGCAATAATATGAAAAACATATTTTAAAATATAGTTATAATTAGTAATTAGAAACTCGTTACATTTAACGAAGTCCTCGAGCTGTCTGGGAAAAACAGTTCTTTTAAAAAAGACGGTCAGGCTGCAAAACAGCTGCAGGTGAGTTTTAGAATTTTGTACATTATTTTCATTAACGTGGCTATCACGGAACACTGCCTTCATGATAAAACTCTTACGCTACCCTCGACGGCCACAGTCCGAGCAGTATTATTTTACAACTGAGAACACGAAAGTCAATTTCTAATTCTTGTTTTTCATATCTTAATTCGGTTAAAACACCCAGGAAGAATAATGTATACACCAAATTTATGTGGTGGATAAAGCGTATTAATTTGTAAAATAGTTATCCTGAAATATGCTAAATCCTGCTTTGTTATGATAATCTTTTATTTTCCAAAAACATTAAATACTCGTACGATCATAAAAATTCTTAGTATTTCAGGTTCGAATTACATGCGCTTTGTTATACTCTTATTTCAATTGCAGCTACGATCAAGTTATTGATCACAGACTGCCTTATAAAAGAAATCACTTTCAAATGTTTAAGTTGTAAGTAAAGTTTAAATGTTTCTAATATCCCAAAAAAGATGCAGAAGCTTTTTCCATATGTCTCTTGAGAGAATATCAGTTAGATCTTGAAAGTAGGGAAACTCTGTGTACGCAAGTAAGTAAGTTATCAGATAAGCAGGCAAACATTCCTGGATAATCTCGAGAAGCTCCAAGATTAAAGCTGATCACTCGACCAAGGGCATCTTCAAGGAGCAAATCTAGAATGCGCACCCAGAAAAATGAGTCTTAACTTTTGTATGATGTTGAGGTTCGGATGTACGTACTGGTAATGATCTGAAATGATAAAAATCCCTTTCGGTAGGCCTACAGGCTGAGGTAGATCTCGAAGTTTTTTTTATTTTCAAAAATTCAAATCTCGCCTTATATGAGAGCTATCGAAAAACTATTTATTGTTTTGTAGATTATTCATCAAGAGCTGTTCAACGATACCTCACAAGACATATATATATATATATATATATATATATATATATACTCGCTTTGTTTCGCTTGGAGCGCTGCCCCCAGACTCCCGTAGGGGATTCGCCAGCCAACTTCAGTGCTTTTGAGAAGATGCGCCTCCTTTATCTTAACCAAAATCTCACTGAAGCACTACACCACCATGGTATCCATCTGTACCCTCCTACGGCGGGCTGCGCCCTCAAAAGGAAGGTTTTCCTTATTTATTGTAACCTACTCTTGGTCATACACCTTCAAAGAAAATTTCGTTTCGCTACCTTCAATGATTTGGAAATTGGGTTTTTGGCGCGGCCTTTTGGATCCAAGTTGACGACTTTTTGAAAGTTTTCTTATATTGTCGTGACCTACTTGTGATGGTACAACTTCAAGTAAATTTCATTTATCCAGCTCAAACGGTGTGCAAAATGGGATTTTGGGCTTTCATTTTGGATCCAAGATGGCGAAGTTTCCCAAATGTTTTAATATTTCCCTAAACTACTCATCATAATACACCTTTATGCCAAATTTCGTATCTCTAGCTCAAACGGTGTGGAAAATGTTTTTTTAGGTCCGCCATTTTGGATCCAAGATGGCGTCTTTGAACTCATTAGGTAACATTTTCGTAATCAGAAAGTGATGTTGTACCTTTATGCCAAATTTGATTTTAATAGTAGCCCCAGCGGTTTAGGCTGTGTATTCTATACAACAATGGGTTCGGCGGCCATTTTGGATCCAAGATGGCCACCGATTTTGCTCATTAACGAACTTAACCGAGCCATTAAGCCTAGAAACAACATATAAAAATTTGGTTCAAATATCTTCAAAATTGTGGCCGGAAAAATATACTTTCATATCGTATCGATCTCAATAGGTATATTTTTCTTCGAAATCTACCTAATAATGAGTCATCAAAGTGCCGAACACAGTCTAAATTTGAAATTGAAATCATAGAAATTGTCTGAAGCACAGAGAAAAACAGAAGAAATTATAAAGTAGAAAAACATGAAACTTTTGTGAACGTACGTAAACAACACACTTTTAAATTAACAAACCTATATGCGCAGAGGTAAGTCATAAGTACTTAAAAATCTCCATTCACTTATGGAGTACTTTTTTCTTCCAACTGTACAATCAAGCAATTCAAATTAATTGCATATTGACAATCCAGACACACTCCTTCTTTCTTGTCTATCTCATACAGTCACACCCACAAGGTTTCATAAATAGGCACATACATGTATTTACGTACATAATTGCACAGACATACAAACTTGCATATTACATGCATGCACTGCATCCAAAGGAATGTGCGGATTATATTCCACCCGTTTTCATATCTGCAATGACTATTCGCGGTAATTAATGCCTATGTTCATCGCATTCTTGGCTACTAAGTATTTATTTACCTAATACATTTTCTGATAGTTCTACTATCATTTCAGCATTCTCAGCAATGTCCAGAATTTTTTCTCTTCTACAAAACGAAACGTAATAAGGTTAAAAAATATTTGTACAGAATATATGGAACAGTATATTTTTGCTTTTTAGCAAACACAGTACTACATACAACCAACATATAGAGGGCAGTATTTTTAAGCATTCAACAAAGTATGTACGTGATAACTCAGCAAACCACAATGCATATGTGGTTATACTCTGTCTTATTAGGGAAATATATTATTTCATACTATAAACAATAGCATTCAGTAATTTTGTTAATCCACAAAAAAAGTGAAACCAATGCTTGTTGTTATGGACACATTTAAACAGACAGCTTTAAAGTATAAATATTCCTAACACATCATCACCATTACTGTTTGTAATAACGAGAAAACAACATCCTTAGAATTATACCCTTATTTAGAGAAATATTTCAAGAATCGTGTTTTGAATACGTAATGGACAAATTTAAGAAAATAAATATTTCCTAGAAACATCCTTTCAATGGTAATCTTTTGAGATCTCTAAACTGTAAATGGTCATCGTTAAATAAAACAATACGTATCGCCTAAAGGAAACATATAATTATTTTTGTGTTCGTCAAGAATCTGACTCTAAGAAACCACAATTTAATGAATGGTCGAGACTCGTAGAGAGGTCCTTTTCACCGTTAATAAATATAACTTAAATAAGAGTCTACTGAAATCTTTCCTGTTATTTGTACAAAACTGCTTTTGTTGAGAGAAAGTTAAATTAGGTAAAGTGATATATTTATTAACGGCATATTCTTACTTTATCTAACCTAAATTTTTCGATTTAGAGACGGCAGATAATCTAATTTTACTCACCCTAACCTTCTGGATCAAAACAGTGGCGATCAGGCAAAATACATTGTCTGCTTGCTGTTCTCCCCACGCGTTTAAAATATATTTGTTTTGCTATTCTAAATTACGTCCATACGTGAATCCATGCTTCATGTTCAAATATACTGTTTCGAGCATTTGTGATGTTCTTCAATATATTCCATCTCTTTTCCTATGTAATGTTCTACACTTCAAATGCTAATCAATATATGACGAGCTTGTTTACCGCAAATCTTTTGCTTTATAACTCGCTTCGCTCTTTGCTTTTGTCTTAAACAATACATTACGGAGGTGTATAGTATGATTCTATTTCTATAGATTTGTTATATATATAATTCTGCTTCTAGCGATTTGTTGGATAATTCTACTAGCGATTTGTTTATCTTCCTACAGTTTCTAGTAAATTCTTACTTGTTTATATGTTACAATGTTCTCTTTGTTATTAAGGATACTCCAACACATTATAAACAAAACTTCTCCAACACCAGACTCCGATCCGTTTTAATAACGAGTTTAATATTTATGTGGTTACCTAGCTTCTCCCGGTTTACTTTTCAAGATTGTAATATGAGTTGTCTACATTTCAAGAAAACTCCCGAAGGTAAAGAGTTTTTAATTTTGGAACTAGATTCTGGATTCCAATCCGGGTCATAACACGCACACATATACATAATAAATACATACGGAAAAAGAATGTTCGTACACGCTATTTTTTTCGAATACAGCTTAAAACTTTTGTAATATTGAACTACGGCACTACTGTGAGTGATAAACGATAAGAAATTCCTTTTAATATATTTCACAGGAGGGTGATATTATTTCTGTACTCTATTCCCTTTCTGTCCTCTTGTAACCCATTCCCCTTCATCCATAGCTTTCGCACAGCCAGAGAAAGAAGACGAACTGCCTGCAAAATGTTAAAAGGCGTCGACAAAAGGATAAAATAAAAAAAAGAGAAAAAACTCTCAGATCTCTAATAAAAACGTACTGTTGACTCCGTTCATCCCCTAATTCTGTCTCTTTTTTTTATTCCCTACTCGTTTCCACATTTCTACTATTACTTTTTTTTACTCTTCTCTCGTAGTATCAAAATCTGCAAGTTCGTCGCGCGCATCCCAAGATGGAAAGAAGCGTGTGTTCAAATATAGAGATTTACACCAGCTTTTTTTTCTTTTCTGGCCCTTCTACTGAACAGGTACTACTGTACTTTTTTCTTTTCTGAAACGAAGCTCACTCCACTTTCTACCCTCTCTTATATCCCAGCCTTTCCTGTCTTTTCCCGCTAGATTCACGGTCATATTTCAACTCGTCTGTTCGCTTCGCATATTAGCAAGTTAGGACCATTTCCTCTCCTCCTGTGTGTTTTTTTTACTATTTTCCTCTTTCCTTTTTTGAATACTATTCCTTTTGCCTTTTCTATTCTTCTCTTTTTGTATTTTTTGTGTTCTCTGCGTCTACCACACCGTTTTCCATGATTACGTTTACGAGGACTTATCATCGTAGGCTTCAACTCCAGCTGTGTCATCCTATGGCAACAACTACTCTCATCCCTCTTATGTCCCGTTCCTGCCTCCATATTTCTGAAGCTCACTACACACTACTAGGACTGTCTGCTTCAGAAACTGACTTTTGTTGTTCCAAAAATTGAGCAGGGTGGGGAGAAATTATCCGCATCACTCGTCAGTCATTCTTATTTCTTGTATTTATTTATAGTCTTTACGCATCTTTTGGCTCAGGTTGTCATTCTTAGCGCTTATATTTTCAGACTTACAGAACTGATAAGTATTTGGTACGAAATATCCGAACTTGAAAATTCATTAGATGGCAGTATGCTACGTGACTAGAACATATTCTATGGTAGAGCTGAAACCGGGTCACTTTTGGTAGCTCGGACATTGGTGACCCGTTTTTAAAACTTGACCCGTACGACTCGGTGACCCAACTGACTCGTCTTGACCTGGCTGGGCGATGACTCAGAGCTGAAACCGGGTTACTTTAGGTGACTCGGACATGGGTGACCCGTTCTTAAAATTTGACCCAACTGATTAGTCTTGACCTGACCGGGCTATGACTCGTTGTTGGCCCAAATGACTAGACTCACTGTGACCCGGTAACTTCATGATTATGTCATGAATCAATTGACCGAGTGACCCCTCTGTTCATCCAATTTAAAATGTTTTTGCCCCTGTAGATTAAATCAATAATCTCAGTTGTTAAATTCACAAATTCTTTAAGAATAGCGTTACCAAAATGGAAGTTATTTCCACACTTCCGGGATTATTTTTGTTATTTCCGATGATATAAGACTATTTCCGTTTGTTAATAATATTGTTAGGAAATTTTCGGCGTCCTATTATTTTGTGCTCTTAAGTGTGCCCCGTTCCTGTTCACCTTTAAGGAAACGCTGTTCAAACGCAACACTGTATAAGGAAAGAATTAAAAGCTCTGCTTTGTTCTCAGGGCCAAAGGGTCAAAATCGGATCAAACCGGGTCCCAAGCATACACCTAGTGAAACGGTGGACGGAAAAGAACTTGACCGCAATGACCCGATTCATCCGGTGAAATGTTTTAGCCCTGATCTATGGTAGAACAAAACACAAATCTTGCCAATTTACAGCAAACGAAGCAGTATGTTAAGACTTTTGCCTACTACTAATACTATGAAAGACTTACACTCATTTACTTTAAGCATGTTTATCTCCTACATGTAAATTTGATAAAAAAGGAATATAGCACCAGAGGTAAATAATTTTTGTCAACCTTTTTGATAAACAAAATATTGTCTTCCGGATGAAAAAGTACGATCTCAGAGTTTGATGGTCCTACTTAGCCAAACAATTAAAACTCTTTCTTTAAAAGCAAGCGGATCCGGATTCAATTACCCGTGAGGGCTTATAAATGTCGGCAATACTACTACTGCTTATTAATTTCTGTGATTATCCGTCAACGCCAGGGCCTTACTTAAAAAAAGAATTAGTAGTCACCAAACCAAGAGAAACACTAGAAATGGATAGACTCGCTGGTCTCACCACAAAACACGCAATTGTTCTAAACTTTACCTGGTAAGCCAAAGGCCAACTTTAACTGTAGGGCCTTTTAGATTTATGTCAATTTCAGTGAATGAGTTCGTTTATCTTAAGTTGTGTGTTTCTCAAATCTTTTCCAAGATTTTCTGTTAGTTCTAAAATAGAAATTCTTCAATAGCACTTACAATATATATCGTGGTAGTTTCTTTTTGCACCTACTCTCCCGTGATAGGAACTCATAACTTAGACTCGAGAGTTCAATAAATGTTTATGGTCCTGGTATTTGTGTAGGAACTACTTCAAGAACCTACAGTGCTGTTAAAAATAACAGAGTGCAAGTTATATAGTACTTAGAATACGCTTCAGAAGCAAATGATATTTTTATATTCTTTTCCAGGTTCTTAAGGAAGTTTATCAATATGGAACCATGCACAGAGAATTAATCTACATTCTGAAATGTGTACGCATTTTATCCCTCTGGCTGGGAAAAGCTTTCTTCCCTCACCATCTCTGAGCTCAATACCTTGTTTTGTAACGAACCTCATAAACTGACTTATGTGATTGCTTCAGCATACTATGTTAGTTGAAATATGGCAATACAATCCAATCATAAGCTTGAATTTATCAGGTTGTTTTAAAAATAAACTACTGAGATCAGGGACATCTACCGGCAAGGCAAGACATTTCTTCAAAGTCAGAAAACATGCGTACGCGTTTGAGAATATAGGGTAATTCTCTGTATCCTTTCATACCTTGCCTCTATTATTTATAAATCTTCATCGCTAAATAAGAACTGCATAAATTTATATTCACAATGTGACACACTCAGTTTGTGACGTTTCCACACTATCACTGTGCTGAAACATCACAAATACTGGGTGGAGTTAGTTTGTGTATATAAACATTCTCTAGTTTTGACTGCACTACAACTCTTTCCATCACATCAATTCGGCTTCAGACAAAGTCACGATACTACTTCTCAACTGGTTCGAATCACTCTTCATTTCAATAACTACGGACATACTATCGCCACATTCCTAGATGTCCAAAAAGCATTTGATAGAGTTTGGCATGCTGGCTTACTGTACAAAATGCACACAAACCATATACCAGAAAGTTATGTTAAACTCATCATGTCTTTCCTCAAGCAGAGGACATTCCGAATTTCCTTTGGATCTGCACTTACCACTTCTAGACAAATTACAGCAGGTGTCCCACAAGGATCAGTCTTATCTCCATTATTATACAACCTCTACACAGCAGATATACCCACATCTCCTTTCACCACCATAGCAACTTTTGCAGACGATACCGCCATATTCTCATCTAACAGCAACCTCAACTATGCCAGCTTACAACTTCAGAGACATCTTCAGCAAATAGATCAATGGGCTACAAAATGGAGGACAAAAATCAACGCGGACAAAACAGTTGTAGTTCATTTCACCAGAAGATATGGAACACTACCAGCACCACTCACGCTGCAAAATCAACATCTCAACCTTCAATCTGAAGCCAAATACCTAGGAGTCATTCTAGACAAAAGACTCACTTTCCGTCAACACATACTGAACACTACAAAAAGGGCTACTCAACGTCTAACCTATCCATCCAATGCTCCATAGTCACATCCTACCCATAGAAACCAGACTGCACATCTACTATATGATGGTCAGATCTCTGATGCTATACACAATGCCTACATGGAGTCATGCAGCAAAGACCCATTTACGTACACTTCAACGAGTTCAAAATCGTGCAGCAAGAATCATAACAGGACATTCAAGAGATACTCGCATCACTCAACTTCATGAAGACCTTGACTTACCTTACATCCACCAAGTAATTGACCATCAATTGCACAATTTCTGGACTAGACTCCACAACTCGACATATCCCGAAATTCAAGCTATAGGAACAAGTATTCCTAGACGTCACACATACAAAATGCCTCATCCACCATAATCGCATCGTGAACAAAGTCAACTCAAGCAACACAGCAAATATACATTCAACACAGCAAATTTCTGGAAGGAATAACTCAACACTAACTTACGACAAGTTTGTCGTCACTTAAGGAAACACTGCTCACCGACTCCTCTTCGATGAAAATAACTCAACACTCCTACGACCTTATTACATCTCAAAATTACAAATTCACTAAATTATCAACATTATAATAACATTTGAAAACATTCATTTAATTTCTTCCGATCGAGACAGTTTCGACGGTTCATTTCAAATTTCCACCACAACAGAGTCATTGTCAACACACTTCATATGGAAGGCATGAGCTTATAGCTCGACACTTCGAAAACAACAAAAACCGCGATGATACGCAGGATCGCAGGATCACCAATGAAGAAAGGTGGGCACATTTTTATGATAAGGAAGGTAGGCATATTCGCAACGGTGTTCTTATATACAGTAACGCGTTGATAAGCCAGGAAGAGGTAGCTTCCTTAACAACGGCGCGGCGCGAGTAAGTTGAGTTCTATAACCTGCTTCCATCGGGCGGGCGAATGTAAATGAAGCAAGAGCTCACTTCCCTCCTGAGTGCGAGGGCAAACTGCTATCACGAGGGTGAGTTAAGGAGAGAAGAAGACCGAGGGTGAGTGAGAAAGACCTTCCTTGACAAGAGCGAGGGTGAGTGAGGACTATAACCTACTTCTCTCGCGAGCAGGAGGGAGGTGAGGTCCAACTTCCTTGCCAAAAGTGAGAGCCAATTTCTATCGCAAGAGTAACAGTGACATTTTTCCTGACCAGAGCAAGCATGAGTGGGGCTGAGGAAATGCCTTGAGAGTAAACAAGTGAGGACTAACTTCTATCGCGAAGATGGATGGGGACAATGGCCAGCGTCCTTAATAAAGGCACGGGTGAGTGAGTTATAGAGCAAGGTAAATGTAAGTGAAGCAAGAGCCAACTTTCCTTCGAAGGTAGAGAGTAAACTGCTATCCCGAGGGTGAATGAGGGGGAGCCAGATTCCTTGACAAAAGCGAGGGTGAGTAAGACTGAGGACCTACTTCCTTTGTGAGGGCAAAGGAGGTAAGGACCTTCTTCCTTTCCAAAACTGAGAGCCAACTTCTATCGAAAGGATAGATGAGAAACAGGGTAAATGGGGTAAAATGATCAATTTACACTATAAATTAAATAATTTCGTATTTTATATTACTGTTACATCGTAGAACTCATATCTCTGTCACATGCATAACAATATTCTATGAAATGCATTTTTTATTCTTCTTTCCAGTCCGTGAATATTGTACAAAGAATGTTAAATAACAGATACAGTCGATAACCAATATACGATAGATAAAGACATAATTCAATCAAATAATTAGCCTCAACGTCGATATATGTTATGCTAGTTACTCCAATTCATATGTTTTAATAACAGATGCAACTCAGAAATACTTGTATATTTCAATGTTAACTAACCCGATTTCAGAAGATAAAATTAGACGAATAAGAGGAGGACTCAGAACAATGTCATTACTGAATAACTTCTATCTCAACCCATGATCAGCACTGGCAAATGCAATTAATGGTGGAATGTAATTATGTTCGTCAGACTTGAAAACACATTATTTCAGCATTTTGTCGCAATAATGTGAAACAACAATATATCTTGCGTGTCTAAAAGTTTAATTATTATCTACTATATGCAAATTAAGTTAGAATTTAAAGTATTAGCAGAGAATAAAAATTATATAACGTTTTCACTTCTCATATTTATATTAATGTTGACCACGGCTTCAAGAAAGAGGCACGCAAGACTATACACAAGCTGTACCTAGGTATCATCATCACATATTCAGCAGTTTTCTATCCACTGCTGGATGAAGGCTTCCCCCTTTTCTTTCCACATATCTCGGTCTGCTGCTATCCTCATCCATGTAGATCCTGAAAATCGCTTGATTTCATCTACCCATTTTAAATTTGGACGTCGTCTCGGTCATTTCTTTTCTCTAGGAATCCAATATAGTACATTTGTCGTCCACCTTCCATCTGCTCGTCTAGCTATGTGACCGGCCCATTTCCACTTCAGCTTCTTCGCAGTCTTGATTACATTATCTACCTTTGTGCGCGAATCAATTCATTTGTCTTCCTGTCCCTCCTGGTTATTCCTAGCATACATTTCTCCATTGCTCTTTGTGTGACTCTCAATCTTTGAGTCGTTTGCGCATTCAATGTCCAAGTTTCACAGCCGTGCATCATCACAGGTAAGACACATTGATTATATACTTTACGCTTCAGACACATTGGTAGTTTGCTTTTGAAAATAAAGTGTAGTTTTCCAAACGAACTCCACGTCATTTTACATCTTCTATTTATTTCATCAGTCAACTTGGCATTCGATGTTTTGGGCTGGCCTAGGTAAACATACTCAACAACTATGCCTATTGTCTCTCCTCTAATCTTTATTTCCCTTTTTGCAGCATGTTGATTGTATATGACCTTTGTTTTACTTAAATTCATTTTAAGGCCTATTTTCGAACTCTCATTACTCAGTTCTTCCATTCTGGTTTGTAGTTCTTCCGTATTTGAAGCAAACAGGACTATATCATCAGCGAACCGTAGGTGATGAAGATATTCGTCATTAGTTTTAATTCCAACTTCATCCCAGTTTAAATTTAGGAACACTCTCTCCAGGACCGCACAAAACAGTTTTGGAGAAATTGAATCTCCTTGCCTTACCCCCTTTCCAACTTTAAATTTTTCACTTTCTTGATGTAGTCTAATGGCAGATGTGGTAGTCGAATAAATGTTTTGCAGTAGCTTGATGTACGCATTTTCGATGCCTTGATGTTCTAGTGATTTAAGTACTGCTGACAAAGAAACCGAATCGAAAGCATTTTCGAAATCTATGAATCCCAAACGTAGTGGAAGGTCATATTCATTAGTCCTTTCCATAACTTCACTCACTGTTTGTATGTGGTCCATTGTTGTGCTAAATCCACGACGAAATACGGTTTGTTACCTTCCCTGGCTAAAATCCAAGTCCCGTTCAATACGATTCAAAATAACTTTGGTGAACATTTTGTATAGAACTGACACCTAGGTATATTTTTAGCAATATAATTTACTTAGAATGTTTGAAAATTCATTTTTCCTTTAACCCTCATCATGGCCCACACATATATGTACTAATTAGACCAGTCATGTGTCTGCCAAATTACGTTTCTCGACAAGTACTCTGTCCAAGACACGATACCCGCATTCGATCGGTGAAACCCAGTGAATTACTGAAAATCTCAATCAATGTCACCAGCAGCAGAATTAAAATATCACTGTCTCCAGTTGTAATTCATAAATGTATGAAAATTATCTTTTCAAAACCATTTCAATTATAAATAAAGACTGCAGGAAGCGAATGAGGTAAGTAATGTTTTCACAGCAGTAAGTTTAAAGTATGGAAGTCAATACCTTTTAATGAGACAAAACATCTCCAACACGAAATTACTCCGAGATTAACCACCGTCTAATAATATAAATAAACTCACATAATTAAACCTATATAAGCTACAACTCTCAGGTTATATGAATGTGCTTTTAATTCGTTTTTGACCACTTTCTGACTTACCTCCTTTTCTCCCTGTAGTCTTCAATTGAAATGATAATGATTGAAATACTCATCCAATTTTGAGAGTTTTACAGGAAACTTTAAAATTAGAAGGCTAATGAAACCAATATCTATCATTATATGTTGAAGAAGTACTTTTATATGAGTGTAAAGGATGGTTACAAAAAAGGGTACAAATTTTCAAGGGAGATAGATGTCATCAAAGTGTGCGAAATACTAAGTAAACTTGACCTTGAATCTAGAATCTATCAGTTTAAAAAAAATAAGGAGAAACTGAACTAACTATAATGGTCTAATCTTTTCAAGAAAGTTAATTTAAAATAAGAATGTTATACTATTGTTTAGATTGTATTTATTCCAAAAAGGCAAAAAACATATTTAAAATGTTATAAAATCCTTTGTAGTTATTCAACCTGCCACTACAAATTAAATAGCATTTTCGCAGCATTTTAGCAGAATATAAGTGTACGAGGAACTTGAATAATATAAGCTATTTACCAGGTGCGTAAATATGAAATCAGAATTTATGTACAGAAAAGACACAGTGGTTGGATGAAAATGCTAAGAACTATTTTATTCGAAGTATTGACCATCGCTAGCGATACATTTCTGCCATCGTTCCGGCAATGTATGCATGCCAGACCACAAAAACTGTGCCCCTTGTGCTGCAAACCTGTCATCAAGCCATTTTCGTAAGATGTGAAGCGCTGGTCAGCAAGTGCGTGTCCCAAGGATGCAAATAAGTGAAAATCGGAAGGCGCCAAGTCTGTTGAGTAAGTCGCATGCGGAATAATTTCCCAGCCAAACGTCGCAATCGTTTCCTTGATCGGTTTTGCTATGTGTAAGGGTGCATTGTTGTGAAGCACAATCACTTTATGTTGTCTTTGTATTCTGGTCGTTTTTCACGCAAAGCTTGATGCAAATCGATCATTTGTTGTCGGTAACGTTGGGTATTAACGGTTTCGCCAGGTTTCAGCAGTTCATAATAGATCACTCCCTTCTGATCCCACCAAACACAAAGCATTGTCTTCCGCCCATAGCGATTTGGTCTAGCAGTCGATGTCGCCGGTTCTCCTGGAGTTACCCAAGATCTTCTACATTTAGGATTCTAGAAATAGATCCACTTTTCGTCACCAGTCACAATTCGATGGAGAAATGATTTCGTTTTGTACCTCGTGAGCAGAGTTTTGCAAGTGGTTTTTCGGTTTTCCTGCTGTCGTTCAGTCAATGCATGTGAAACCCATTTTCCCACCTTCTGAATCTTGCCCATGGCTTTTAAACGTATGGAAACTGCTTCTCCTGTCACATTTAATTGATCCGCGAGTTCTTGTTGCGTTTGGGCGTCATCCTTATCCAACAAAGCTTGCAATTCGCTGTCTGCAAACTGTTTCGGTGTTCTTCCACGTCCATCGTTTCTCACTTCAAAATCGCCACTTTTAAATTTTGCAAACCACGCATTGCACAGTGTAAGCTTCGATAAGCATGCGATGCGATTCTGCAGCAGTTTTCTTCAAATTGTAACAAAAAATCAGTGCTGTCCGCACATCGTAGTTGTAGGTACAAATTGCGCCATGTTCAACGCTATTAAACACTACACTATGACATGAAACTTGTCTGGTTGTGAGTTGCAAATCGTTATCAGTATTCAAAACAAGCAAGTGGTGCCAAGGACGTAGTTTTACGGTAACCACAGTGACAGCTAACGCCGTCTATGCACAAATTCCGGTTTCATATTTACACACCTGGTACTGATGGCCGAATCATTCAGTGATGAATCAAAGAAAGTTTTTTTCTCTCGAAATTGAAAAGAAAGCGAAATTTATAAAATCGGATCTTGAATCCTTCAAACTGTGGATTTGGATATAAAGGTTACCTTAAATTTGTAACGAGAACATTGCACTTGCAAGTAGGCGAGAGAGAAGCAATAAGAGGGATCAAAACTGTATGTTCGTCATTGGATAAGCATAGATTTATACTCAAGGAAATTAATTAAGGATGGTTGTAAGGAAAAGGAGGAACGAAGAAGACGAATGCCACTCATAAATATACCAGATAACTAAAAATGATATATTCGCTTTTGACATCGCATGGGAAGACCTGATAACTGATATAAAAATAAGTGCCTCAGGCATTTAAAAAGTTTTCAGAGTAGGAGTGAGAACATTGACCATGATCAAGACAGGCTATTTGCGCACTGGCACCAATTTAGTAGCCAAGACAAAGGAGATATTGAAGCAGCTCGTTTGGTTCTAAGCTTTACGACTTTAAGAGCTTGACCGCAGCCGAGTTAAATCGACGAATATGTCAAGGCTTTGGAGATAATTCTATGAATGAAAGCACCTCCAGGTATTGGTTCCAGAAACTCAGGCCGGGAGGTATGTCACTGGGCGATGAACCAAGCAGAGGGACAGCAACCAAACTTGTGGTGAGCTTGCCGAACACTTTCAGGTTTCTGATGAGTCAGATTTCACCTACACTGCGTAAGGAACACGCTGCCCACACTCGACTGAGCTGACTCGACGTGCAAACTTGCCAGTGTTATAGCAAAAATCCGTCGAGTTTGTTCAATGACAGGCGGCTCATAGAGCAAGCTGGACAAGATTTGGAGAGAAACAGTGAATACAATTGAGGAAACTCAACACGACACTTAATAGTGTAATATCGACAAAATTCCTCGACAGGAGCTCGTCGAGCAGATCGTTGAGTAAGCATATCAGCAATCTCGATAGTGTAATAACATCTTTACTCCTAGTTTTATTTAACTTAGTTGTATGTAGCCTGTTCTCATGCATGGCTTCAAGAAGGAAGAGGGGGAAATAAGTTACTTTGACTGAATTTCTTTTAACGTTGGAAGATTCAACTATACAACTTTTATTTACGAATTCTCCTGTCATCTATGGCCTGACATTTCCAACCCTGAGCGTTGAGGTCCATCGGCGGGCATAGCTAAGGGAAAGGATTGAAGAAAATTGGTCATGACGTCTATTGAACATACTACCCTAAGCATTCGCTTTTGTGGGATCAAAAGAAAAACTCTGGCAACATTGTCTAGTTATGAGCTTGATTATACTTCTATAAGATTCTACTTTGTGCCATACGCAAATTGTCTAGTGCTCACGGTCAGTACTTGAGATCCCTGTGAGGTGGACATGTTTGTGTTACGGGACTGCCATTTGGAGTAAGATTTTCCAGAATTTTCTTCAGTTTCGCCAAACGAATGTCAGGATGGTACTATACAAAGGTCTTGGTCCTACATCCCCTTACTCATCAAACAAAATATCTAAGGTGTCCTAACGACTTGAATGCTGTAAGGGGTAAAATATCTTAATGTACCTGTTATCTATATATACAAGTTCCAAGTAAAAGAAGAATCGAATAAATACAAATAAAAAGCTATAAAACACTGTTGTATCTAGTTCATATTTAATAAATAACATGTGTTATTGAGGAAAGTATTTTCCTTTGTGTTAACCAATACTAAACGAACATTTTTCTCAAATAGTTCCCTCTGGGGTACTTTAGTGAAGTTGGGAGTGCGCAAAGTGAGAACGTGATTCACATGACGTGCATATAGAGGACATACAAGTCCTACTCTTCATAAAAATTACGAATAGCTACTGAAATCAACTTACTTTAAACGTCGGTATATTTTTCTATTCCTTGATTTGTATCATTTGTATATCGTGCTGACAATACACTTACCTCGCATGCATATAAAACAGTGCAATAGGAAGTGTTAATGGCATGCTTATATACATTTATAGAAGATATTTCGGCTGAAATAACACTTGCAGTTTAAAACCCTCGGTGGCGCCGTCTAGTGTAGCACGTCTTGCAACAAACGACGGGCTTTCCATGATTCAATGAGGTATTCAAAGAATAGTTTTTCTCTTCCTCGAAGCAAACCGACGAAGTATTCCAAGTGTAAAGGTTATGTAGCAATAAACAGCTTCAAGGGTGACACCGAACGATCATTTAATGGCGTATATAAATTTGATAGCGATTCTCAAGTTCTATTCGTTTTGCTCAGAGGCACATGCCAGATTTCTGTGAACTAGCTCTCGCTCCATCTTTACTTTGTCTGTATTTATCGGTCCTTTAAACAGCGATATTGTACATTAACAGTTTATAAGACTAATAAAAGAATAATTTGTTTTAGATTAGAATTTTTTCCAGTCCTCGAATTTAAGAGACTACATGGGTATTATCACCCTTGTACTTGCCTTAAATACCAACAACATTAACGGAGAGGAGGCGCCATTTAAGGAAACTTAATTTTAATTGCTTATGTCATAAGTTAGACGATACGATGCACATTCTAAAAGAGTAACACATTGTTGCCAACTCACAAGCAATGCTTTTAAAATAACACTATGCAAGAAGGATCACTGGTCGAGCACGAAAATAGATTTACAGGTATAATAAAGGACAACACTAATATCGAGAAGTATGCGACGAAGGCAGAAAGATGTACGGCTACTCAAAAGAGGTCGTAACGCTTGACAACGCTGAAATTGTTAACGTTAACTCAACCTCAGTTGCGAAAAATGATTTTTCTCACATGCCAGTGGAACAAACATACCTACTTGAGTACGTTTCCTTATCTGCAACGTAAATATAATAAAAAGGTAGAAGTAGTACGTGGTACAGCATTCTTATATTCTATGAAAATATAGTGCAGGTTACATAATTCAATTGGACCTTAAACTAAGCGGCATACAATTTTCCAAAGGCGCAAATAATCCACAATTATAACGGGTTTTAGAATATTAAATACTGGGTGTAAATGGGAGAGTTATTTTTTTTAAATGCTATTACGAGGAATTGTCTTTTTAGATATCCCCTTTTTTCCCCTTACTCTTCAGCATTTTCCGCTATTTGTACCCATGAAGGCTATTGAAAGGGCAAGCCCTACGGTGAAGTTAATAGCGTTAATAAGTCAATTTCGGAATTTAAAATTTCTTGAATTCCGGAATTCTGACTTTCGTAATTACGGAACTCCGAACACCCCTAATTGGTATTCTGCGTTCTCCTTCCCTACTCTCCCACATGAACTAAATAAGTTATCAACTCAAGAAAATATAACAGATTAAAAGATTTTTCGAGAGATCAACGTAGAAACCGGATAGGAAATTCTTCAGGAAAAAAGGATTATCTGTAGAAATGATAAAAATAAATCAAAGTTTTCCATCATTAATTACTCCATCATTTGTGAGCTACTAAATAAAATTGGAAATTACATTAGCAAGTGTGTTAATATTACATGGACATACACACATACATATGTATGTATATACATACACACATATACACAGACGTTA